>CAMZMU010000107.1:49028860-49253119 GCA_947311845.1 Poa pratensis | reverse complement strand
CCCCCCCCCCCCCCCCCCCCCCCCCCCAACACACACACCTCCTCGTGACTCTTTTTAAAGCAAGTTATATATTACAAAGTTGCTTATCAAAAATATTCGTTCAATATATGGGTTCTTGTTTTTGAGATTTGGTGTGTTCAAGAGAAACATGATGGTGAAATCTGATTTGTAATTTCAGCGCATGATTTTAGAAGCAGGTGATTTTTAATTTAAAAAAAGCCCAACTAGCGTTGAGACCAAAAGATAGCTCATTGAGACCAACTACTCAAGCCTTGAGTATACACATATTAGCTAGATTCTCTTGAGTCACCCCACCTAGCGTTTCCTGGCACAAAAATAAAACAATGCACAATTAAGTCCATGCCATAATGACAAAAACATTCCATAATCTACTTACAACATGTATTTACAATTCTTCTACGTAAAACGTTATATGCAATCTTACATATGACAATGTGTATCCACCGTATTCTCAAAAGATACATGTAAGGACCTCTAGGTGTATTTGGCACCTAGTAAGTAGCTTTCCTAGGAGTAACATCTTTATATTTCTCACCAATGCTCCCGAGCAAATCTTCAAAACTAGGAGGTTTACCGTCCACCTTCTCGCCCTTGATGGCCGCCTAGAAAGGTAAACAACAAAGCAAATGTACATGTGAGAATAAAAATAAAAACTGTAAAACTTCTACAAACATCTTTTTTGTTGCAAAAAACATGAAAACTATATAGGTTTATGGTGTGCTCATTTTCTAAAATTAAATATGATTATCAGAAAGAAAAGATAATGGTATGATAGTTACACCGTTCTTCTTATATGGATGTTTGGTACAAAGAAATGTTTACACGTTTATCATTATGTCTTGAAGAAATGACCGATATGTTTCCACTGTAACAATTGCTCTAGAAGTGCCATCGCTTTGCATTAGAAGCCCGATTACTTTGCTCTTCAATGTGAGTATTGGGTATCCCGAGTTACCAGCTATGTTGGGACAAGTGCAAAAAACCTTATGAAGATTGGAGTCATTATGCTTTGGGGTTATGTGGCTTGGCTATCACCAAAAGACTCACAACTACAAACTGCACAAAAATATTAGAACAGTCATTCGACAATGTCGGTCAGTCTAACAAAAATTTAGGATTAGGTCGAATGAAAATGAATACAATTTATACTAAACTTTTATACTTTTACGGGTCTTTTTTTATCTTGTTATTGTATTACAAGTCCAGTTATAATTTTTTTGCATAGTTGAACCACATAATTAGCAATATTACTAAATATTAGTTTGTGTGTTTTTTGTCTGTTGTAAATTTATCAAAACATTTTGTAACGAAGTTTGTGCCAGAATTCTATGTTTGGTGCAATGCATAATCTGTATAATTTATAAATACTTTTGGTAAAGATCTGTAAAGAGTACGATCTAATAAATATCTCAATAGAAGTTTCCTCAAAAGAAGGTCATTTCGTGATTCAGGATGACAAATTTAAAGGATGTATATAGAAACATAATTTGGAACGACAAATCAAATAGGACATATAAGTATTGTGAACATAAGGCACATGCTACTATGCTTCATTGATGAAACAAAACTAGGAGCTATGCACCTCTCATTGAAAATATATATACACAGTACAATGTGAACACATGGGCTTTTCTGCAACTTAATTTGAGATATAGGTGCTCAAGAACTTCTCTGTCCTAATGTGAATCCGGGCATGTCCTGATTTAAGCTCCAGTGCATTTCATGAATCAGTTCAGATCACATCGAATTCATCACCGCAGCCGGCGAATGCAGAGGAAAAGAAAGGGACAACCAGTGTGCCTATGTACAAATAAATTCTGAACAAACATACCCAAGACGAGCACCGCCCTAATTAAACAGCTCAAGCCGTCAAGCGAGCAACCACCTTAGCAACGCGACATCGATTAGTAGGAGATGTCGACGAGGGCTAGCATGGCGGGCGCGACGAGCTGTCCCGGCCGCCGTCTCTGCAAGCGCCCGAAGACGACAGAATACGGCGGCTGCAGCGGCGGCGACACCGGCACTCTCCGCCGGGCGCTAAGATAAGCGCGCAGCTCGGCGTCGTAGTGCGCTGCCGCGCTCCGGAGCGTGATGCAGACGCGCGGCAGGTGGCGCAGAAGCGGCAGCAAGAGGTTGAATGGCCACAGCAGGATCGAGAACTTGAAGGCGTGCACGACCCCGCCCGCTGCGAGGAGCACCACGTGCACCACCATCGCCGAGCTCCGGTTCTTCCGCACTTATCCCGCTGCCTCTGTCATGGCGACCTTCTTCTCTTCTTGAGGTGGTGTGTTGCCAGTGGGCACCACCGGCCATTAACGCCATTAACTAGAGTCTAGGAGCCTCGCTTGGAGGCTTGGAGCATGTATGCCGTGGACGGATTAATCAATGGCCCGACGATGGCGATAGCCGATAGGGGATGTTAAACAATGAGATTTCCTCAATCATTTGGATTTTTGTCGATCGTGGACACGTACTGCTACAGTGCTACTCTTCAACGGCCGATCTCTGAAATTTCGAACCTTCATGTGCCGCCGGCCGTCCGTCGTTGGCCGTACTTGTCAAGGGACGCAGTGAAAACGTTGCAGCTGTGTGCGTCGCACGTCGGCAGCTAGCTCGTGGCGGATATGCATAGAGAAAGTTCAGATTCTGCACGTAGTGCTGCTGGTTCTGTGTGGATTGGCCGTCTCCTTTCGGAACTGAACCAAAAGAAGAAACAATCTGGACTGCCAAGAAGAATGATTTAGCTTAGACATGCCGCCGTCCAAACGCAACGCGAGGTGAGATCTGGCCCTAAACTAACACTAGCATCCGGCAAGCAAATCCCGGCCACCGGCACATGAGCTCCCTTTTTTTTCCAAGAACAATCGCTTCACTTACAAAAGGGGAATTCTATTTTAGCACAGGATAAAGAGTTTTCTCAGAGGTTGGATTTGACTATTTGGCTAGTGCCAGTAGTGCAGTCACATGATGTTCGCTGTAGGTCAAATGAAGCACATCCCTTATACTGATCGGTTACAGGGTTTAGATGATTGAGTTCATATATATATACTCCTATTATATACTCCTGGGTGTACATACTCCCATACTCAATATACCTCACATACGAGGGTATTATACCTCTTTCTAATTTTTTATATACCTCATTAATTATTCTAAGATATCTCAATTCAAATAGTTTGAAAAAAATTATCACCATAGTTTTCAATTTTTTTATATACCATTATTTCGTACAAAAAAGGAGTATATGTGCAAATAATATAAAATATGCAGATTCAAATGAAAATTTTCATGTAACTCACTTTGGGGTATCTACTATTAAATAATGAAGTATATTAAAAATGATAAAGAGGTATATATGATTCATCTATGTGGTATATTGAACGTGAGAGTACGTACACCCAGGAGTACAGAACCATTTTCCTTCATATATATATGAGATATATCAGATATTTCAGTTCCACAGAGGGAAGCATCTAAACAGATAAATATGAACTCCACATTTATTTTATTTTTAAGCATGAACTCCACATTTATTAGTTATATGGACATGGACGTTTCCCAGCATATTTGTTGGTCCCTGACACACTCTGTCTGGCTTTTCCGGGTTCGAGGAGCTGTTCTTTTGTTCTCCTGTTGCCCTTTCGGAGGATCCTTGGCATCGCTGTGATAATCGAACTACGAGTTACTAGCCATCTAGATAAGCACAGCTATAAGTGCAAGTAATCAAAGAGAGGAATACGACCGACAACTACGGATACTTAGGTGACAAAAGACTACTGTTAATGACGATTACTTAAGCGTAAACCTAGATCGCAAAACTGCTCTCTATGTTCATTTAAATCTCACAGGTGAAATGAAAACATAAACCTTGTCTAACGGGACTGGTGCCTTCTCTGTTGCTGTCCCAGTTCATGGGATTTTGTCAGGCATTCGCGAATCAATCTGCCTCTTCGTGATGTTACTTTATTTTTTGCAGTTCTTGCTTGTTCTCAAACGCCCGAGAAATAACGGTTTCTAGTTGATGCTAAGATCAACTGTCCGATCTAAATATTAATATTTGTGTAAGCGCAAAAGAGTGAGAAGATCTTTACTATGAATTTTACCAATAATATTTATTTTGAAATCGGTTTTTAAATAGCAAAATATCTCATTATTAGCTCCTAAGTACGGATACATCATCGACCCTAATGTTTCCATCATGTCGTCTTCTGATATGTCAAAAATACACATACGTGAATATATTTACTCTAGATCAAGCATCGTAATCTATTTTAATGGGACATTTTTTCATGTTGTTGGCTTGACACATGGATAGCTGCGTGTTATGAGTATGCTACTTACTTGTGGGGCTTTGTGGCTCAAGGTAAAACAAGTTGAGGGACATCCCCCCGTGGTGATAGCCTTCGGCTAGTTGAGATTATCCAATTGTTGGCTTTATTTTTGGGTGTTTGCCAAGTGTAAACTTTGCTGATGGCTTGATGGTTGTTTCAAGATGCTAATTAAGATTTTCTTAAGTTAATTGTGGGCTTAGGAATCATATTGGCATTAAATGCCAATATAGATTAGAGAGATAAACTCGTGGACTTTCTTCTAAATTAGAACTTGAATATATTAGAGCGTTTTACATTGTTGTCTAATGTTCTAATTGACTCGATAATAAGTATTGACTTTATGTTGATAATTTTTCCTTTGTTGCCTCTTGATTCCAAATCTGTCCCGTGTTGCCTCTTTCCTGGAATTGCATGACCTAGACCCAAGTTGATCCAAATCCCTAATGTTGCCTTGGTTGAGAAATGCCCTCTAATCCAAATGGGAAATCAAGACGATATGCTTGATTTCCCCTATTTAAGTTCAAAACATCAAACATTGCCACACCCAAGTGGTGAAGCAAAAAAATTAACATGACCAAATTTTCCTCTTTGTTGTTTCTATTACTTCAGGTTTGAAGAAAAGAAGCAGATTAGAAGAATATCAATTTGAAGTGTAGGGTCTTAGCAATTTCCTTGTAACTTTTGTTCTCTTATTTCCGTTGGAAGATCAAATGCACCAAAAATCATGTACTAATAAATATTACAAGTTCATTGAATTATTCATGTGTATGAATTCTATTTTTATTACTGTATATGTTCTTTACTTATTTCCCTACATAATAATTTTTGATGCTTATCCATCTAAAAATTAATATCAATGATTTTCCACTTGTATATGAATTTGAATTCAAATGTTTGAATTGAATTATTGTATCTACATTTTAAATATATATGAAATGTTCATATATAGCTGTGATTTTGAACGAGATAATATGCAAAGGTCATGTCACAATTTATCACAATCTTTATCGACAATCCATTTATAAATGATTGACAAGAGAGAAACTTTGATTAATTTGCTCCCTCTTAACAAAAAGTTCAAAATTCTCCATTTATTCACATTCATAAATGCAAATGCACAAATCTAGGTTCTACCCATGCGAGACCTAAAAGTACAGGAATTGACAGTTGGGCTACCACATATGTGAGGCAGATGAACTGATGGAGCTTCCTGTTACGTTGTACTTTAGGCTTGATGCGTTATCTTCTGCTTGTTTCGTTTGTGAACTTTTATTTGTTTCATCTATAGTTAATTTGTTGTGTAGATCCGGTGGTGTTGGATGTTTCTACTCATTTATTTCATTTTGATTTCATGTTTGTAAAACTGGAGATTTCTTTATATGAAATCGATGAGGGGAGCTCATTCGGTAAAAAAGAGAGTCATAGTTATCTTTTTGGTACATGAAGGGCGCATCCTAGTGCATTGGGAGAGATATCAGCTCCTTCCCCTCCTTTGATGTTGCGACATTACACTCCCACTTGTAGCATTTTTCTATTTCTTTGTAACATCGTTGCAACATACCTCCATGTGATACCGTAAAACATCATCCAATTTTTTGCAACATTGTAATAAATCCCCATTGGTTGTAGCAAAACGTTTAGTAGCAAAGTAGGGAAAAGGGAGAGTTAGTTTGACACCCCTCCTCCCCTTCCAGAAGCACCTCCACTCTGTCTCCACAACTTGTGGCGTGTGTGGTTTCACAGGAATGTATAAGTGCAGGGTGTTTGGAATTTCCTTTGAACTTTTATTCTTGTATTTATGTTTGAAGATCAAATGCACCAAAAATCATGTACTTATAAAGATTAAAACTTCAATAAATTATTCATGTATATGAATTTGATATTATTCTATTTTCCGTAGTTATTTCCTTATGTAATTTTTTATGTTTATCCATGTAACAATAAATATTAATGATTTTGCACTTGTATTTGAATTTGAATTTATATGTTTGAATTGAATGATTATATCCACATTTTAAATATATATGAAATGTCCATGTCTGTAATGTGATTTCAAACGAGATAATAGGCAAAGATCGTGTCGAAACTTATCAAACTCTTTATCGAGGATCCATTTTTAAATCATCCATAAGAGCGAAACTTTGATTACTTTGCTCTCTCTTAAATGAAATTTCCAAAATTCCCCATTTTTCACATGCATAAATGCAAATGCATAATTCTAGCTTCTACCCATGCGAGCCCTAAAGGGACGGGATCTGACTATTGGGTTACCACATATGTGAGTCTGATGAACTGATATGGAGCTTCCTGTTATGTTATGTTTTAAGTTTGATGTGTTATCTCTGCTTGTCTCGCTGGTGAACTGTATTTTGTTTTGTCTAGAGTTTGTTTGTTGTGTAGATCCGATGGATGTTGGATATTTCTGCTCATTTATTTCATTTTTTATAAAACCAACGATTTTTTATATGAAATCGACGAGGGAAGCTCATTTGGTAAAAAAGAAAAGAGCCATGGTTATCTTTTTGGCAGTATCATTTTTGTGTTCGTTTGCAACATCGTTACCACATACCTCCATGTGATCCCGTTAAACATCATCCAAATTTGTTGCAGCGTTGTGATAAATCCCCATTGGTTGTAGCAAAACATCCAAGGAAAAGGGAGATTTAGTTTGACTTCACAAGAGAGGCCGATGTGTCAACAACATACAAACATGAAACACCAACAAAGGTATAGTATACTCGTCTTTTATACCACGATTTTGAATTTGATATTCAAATCCTACAAATTTATGTTTGTCTATGTGTACGTGGTGATCCGTGCCTCCGTCATTTTACGTTTACTCGGAATTCACAAACCAGGACAATATAAAATTATCAGATGAACCAACTGCCATGTGCACGTTCTTAGGTATAAAGCTAAAATATACCAAATAGACACGTATAAGAGCCATTTACATATGGCACAGGACACTTTCACACATGTCATAAAATTATCCAATGTAGGCTACCTCCTTTTCGAAAAACACGTTGCGTTACTGAAAATGAGAGATATGATGTTCTCATAAAAGAAGTTATAGTATAATGTTAAACACAAGTGTGTTGTCGGCATTAGGTTTCAGATGCAGGCGAAGAACTCGGGAAGATCATGATCCAGGAGTAACACCTCGAATAGTGAAACCGAGCATGCCATGATATAAGCTCCTTTGCGTTTCACATATAGTACCATTTCTGATTACAGCCAACTGATGACAGCAGCCGACGAACGCAAGGGCAAAAGAAATGGAAGAACTATTGTGCCTATGTGCAGGATGGAAAGAAAACTCTGAACAAATCTATCCCCCGATCAAAAAAAAAACCTATCCAAGACGAGCACCGGCAATGGGACATCGATCAGTAAGAGATGTCGACGAGGGCGATCATGGCGTGCGCAACGAGCAGCTCCGTCGACCGTGCCTGCGCTCGGCCGAGGGAGGAGTAGGGGCTCCGGTGGTTGCCGGTCAGGTACGCGCGCAGGTCGGCGGCGTAGTGCTCCACCGCGCTCCGGAGCGTGGCGCAGACGCGCGACAGGTGGCGCAGCGGCGGCAGGGTGAGGTTGAACGGCCACAGCAGGATCGAGAACTGGAACGCGTGCAGGAACCCGACCGCCGCCGGCGGCACGGCGAGGAGCACCACGTGCACCACCATTGGCGGCCTCCGATCGTTTCCTCCAGCGTCACTGCTACGTTGCCGATCCCTCTGCTGCCCCTGCCATGACACTGCTCTTGAGGTGGCGCTGCTGATGGTTACCACCTGGAATTAATTATAGGAGTCTTGTTAGGAGCATGGCGTGGATGTATTAATGATGGCCGGCGATGGCGATCGTGATTTGTTTTGCAATGGAACGCAACACGTACTGCTACACGATAACACGACTCAGGATCAGCCACACGTAGAGAGCAGGACATTGCTGTTGCTTATTACCACAGGTTTGTGTATGTTTGCCGCGAATGGAGTTTGCGAGGCAGTTGGCATCAAAATATCCTGACGCGCGGTGGGCCAAGTGCTGGCCGATCTCGATCGATCGACATTTGCTCCGTGGGACTGGTGTGCGGCCTAAAGTCCTTGTCGCGGTCATAATAGGCCTTGTGCGGCCCGCTTCCAACTAACTTCCCAGCCCGGCGAGATCTCTTCTGGAGGAGTGCGACTGCATGTCCAGACGACAGTCCAAGGCTGAGCTGAGTAGCCAGTACTGCAGAGTGAACTGAACACAGACGATTGGCATTCACAAAAGTTCAGAGATACTCCAGTAACTATGCGTTAATACCGTATGAACTCTGTGAAATCTCCCTTGGGAAGCCGGAACTGATCCAAAAGAAGCAAGGATCTAGACTGTAGGAAAGTCTAAAGCAGAATGTTTCTTCCGGGTCTAGATCGACGAGAATGATTGGCTTGGGCATGTCGGCTTCACCGGGTGCCAAACCCAGTGCGATTTCAGCATCTGGCCCCAGAAATGCGCCAAGAATTTCCGTTGCAAAGAAATGTGCCAAGAATCACGTAGCTGTCAGCCCAAAATTAAGGGGGTTCATCAGCGACTTCTGTTTTTTTTTTTTGCGGGAAACAGTGATGATATTAAAGCCAGGGAATTACAGAAAGGCACCCAACAAAGATGGAAATTACACACAAGTCCTCCTGCAAATCGATGCCGCCGGCCATGAGCAAGATGTGCCGGTGGCGCGCCGCCGCTGCATCCTCCCACAAGCCTTGGAACAGAAGATGACTCCCTGCGGACGGGAAGTCGCCGGACCTCGAACTCCGGAGAGCCTCCACCCAACTCCGGCAGCTGCATCGCCTAGCTTCATCATCAACAGCTTCGATCTTTACAACTGGATCCGCCGCACCGGACTCCAGCGGGAGAAGAAGCGCACACGGCGGTCCCGGAGGACCACGAGCACGCAGGGAAGTCAGCAGCTTGACACCGGAGCTCCGGAGAACGCCGTCGTCGTCGGAGGAAGCCGCCGACACCAAAACGCCCACCACCGACGCCACCGCCTCCAAGACGCCGCCGGCGAGCACTCCCTCTAACCCTACACTATATACATGACGGGATCCGGGGATTCCCCAGCCTCCCGCTGCTGGAGCAGCCGCCGGAGACGGAGGGATCCCACGGATCGCCGCTGTGCGAGGTGGATTCGACGGAGGGGTTGCACAAATCGCCCCTTAGCACTGTAGCGGAGGGGATAAGGTCCAAGGTCCCGTCTGTCATCAGCGACTTCTGTTGCAATAACGGATAAGGATTACAATTGGTAGCGACACTGCTTGAGATCTAAGAAAAACAGTTAAACTAGCCAGACGTTTATAATAACATAGGATGGTGGTTACAAGGCAATCGTAACGTCTTCATATTTTAACAGAGTCCAAAGGTGCAGCTAACTAGCTGAGTGTTATCCACAGACGTAAGGTAACTAGCTGGTGGCTTGCCTTACAGGCAGAAGTTCAGAGACACTCCTGCGATTCTGCACGTAGTTCTTTAAGATTCAGATTCAGATGCAGATGCTGCTGTTCACTATGTGGCAAGAGACTTTTTTTCGAGATTGACGGGGTGGAATAAATCCCCACCGCTTGTTTCATTCATCGAAAGAGTCTGGCGGGCCATGTTCTTACAAACAGATGGAGAAGTTACAGGGGATACAAGGAAGAGAAGACAAACAAAAACAAGAAAACAGAAGACTAGAGACACTATGGGAGGGGGAGGTTGGTAAAACAGAGCCAACCGAAACCCCCGTGATGCCAACACCTAGCAAGCCGCCGGAGGAAGATCTCCGGTGAGAACCTCAACACCGAAAGCAAGTAGCCCTTTGGGTTAGGTAGTATAATACGTGAACACCAAACAAGAGCACACCAAGGGACATCGCTGGCACGGTCGAAGGGCGTCGGATAGCCGAGTCCGTGCGACGACACCGTGTCGAAGGGCGTCGGATAGCCGAGACAGGGTGTCGAATGGCCGAAGGACGGTGCGCCGCCGAGACCAAACACAGTCGAAGGGCGTCGGATAGCCGAGACTGGGGCGACGACACCGGTGTGCCGACCCCATGGTCGAAGGGCGACGCACGCCGAGGCCACCCCAAGACATCCAGGAGGCTTTGTTAGGTCACCATGACCGCTGCCCAATCCGCAGGGATACGAGCCAAAGGCCCGACGGGGAGGCGAAAGGCAATGCCACCCGACGCATGTCAGGCTCGAAAGCGATGCCTCCAAGAAGGAAGAGCGACGCGGAGGCGACGCCATTGCTTGATCCACAAGGACCGCGAAGGTCGGGATCGAGGATTTCTCCCGGAGCACCAACAGGAGGATACCACGCAGCAGTGCCTCCACGCATCGGGACGACCTCACCACCCTGCAGCACCACCGCAAACAAAGGAGGCACTTGGTCACCGGATCTGCCCACGGCCGAGCTGCAGAGGGCCCGGCCCAAAGCCGTGGACGTCGTGACACAGGGGCCTCGAACGCTGCCGTCCAGCACCACCTCGATGCCAGGACGCCGGCGAGGCCCGTCGCCGTCACGGCAACTAGCGGCCATGAACGGGGATCGCAACCCACCTAGGAACGGGCAGGCATGGAGCCCACAGAGGCGCTGCCGTGCCGAGCAGCCGCCAAAACGCGCAGCACCGGGCTGCCCGCCCCGCCGCCGATAGCACAACACCGCCGCAAGGTAGAGGTGAGGGCCGCCGCCGGAAAAGATTCCACAGCCACGCGCCCACGCCTCGCGCTTGCCGGTCGCCGCCGCTGTACGCCATGGCACCGCCACCAGCAAGATCCGGCCACCCCACGCGAGGAGGGAGCCGCCGCCGCCGGGATGAAAACCACGGCGCGCGCCCGGATCTGCCGCCCTGCAGAGCAGAGCCGCCGCGAGCGAGCGTCCCGCCGCCGCCGTCGGCCGCGCAGTCTTCGCCCGGCGGCGTCCTCCGGCGACGGCGAAGCGAGAGGTGGAGCAGTGGGGCGGCGGCACTAGGGTTTCGTGGGGGGGCGACGCGGGGCGTCTTTTTTCTCTTTGATCACGCGAATGGTCTTTGTGGCAAGAGACTGACGCACCAAGCGCGGGTGTTTGCTGAATTCGTGCATGCCCTTTGTCTAAGATTGCTCCTTTACTTCCTAGTATCACTTGTAGTTGTAGATGCCCTCTGGAACTTTTGAACTGGTAAGCTTTTGTTATGTTACGTCCAGCCTTTTCTCGAAAAAGAAAGTTTGCACATGGTGGCGCTAATTAATTCAGGACTGAAACAAACGAGGAATGAATCTGGACACTCGCAAAGCTAAGGTAGAAGGTTTTCTGTGCGGTCTAAAAACGGATTGCTAATCTGTTCGGACATGCATGTCGGCATCCAGCGGGGCGGAAACCCAGTGCGATTTCAGCATCTGGCCGGCCCTGAATTAGCTGTACCCTTCGGTGATGAAATAGCATTAAGAATCACACGTACCAATCAGCCACCCGGCGCAAGGACAAATATTTTCACTTGTTTACATGTACAAGCGACTTCTAGTTCAACAACGGATAAGGTTGAACATTGAATATCTGGAAAATGCCGCTGGTGCCCAGTGGGGGTTCAGATCAAGTATGTCTCGTGTACAGCAGAGGACAAGCTTGGAAAGCAACAACAGGTGCATGCATAGATCGGCTATGATCGATCGACGACCGGCGAATTCGGAGATATCTATCCAAGATTTAAATATAAACACATACAAAATACAGATATAAATATGAACTCGACGTGTATTTATTTATCAATTATTAAGTTCGTTGTCCCTGATCTACCATAGGGATTGATTAGGGATCGTGGACAGAGCCGTTTCGCTGCATATCTTTTGATCCCTGATGAAAGACACGCCGTTTCCGGCTTTTCTGGGCTCGATGAGCTGCTCGTCGGCTCATGCACTCCCCTTTCAAGGGGTCTTTGGTTGCTGTTCAGTTTGGATTGGCCTTCGTTCCTTCCAAGCGTATCCATCCAGCGGCGGATTTTATCGTAATCCGCTGCGACATTTCCGTTAAGTTGTTGCGTGGAAGTATACCTGTCCCTCAATCATGCAAAGATGGGATCTGGGTAGCGATAGAATCGATCCAAATGTCTATACATAGTCCATGACAAACAATGACGGGTATTCAGACGACGGTGACAGATTTTTGTGAGTAACGGTTACTGAAGATTGAATTCTACATCTCGAAGTTGGTATATACTCCCTCCGTTCCACAGTGTAAGATGTTCTATCTACCTCACATGTTGGCTAGGTACAAACCCAAATGAGTGTATATACACATTAAAACATGTATCTATATTGAATGTGGAGAAAATCTAAAACATCTTATATTTAGAAACGGAGGGAGTATGTACGTTAGTAGAAACCTCATAGGAAACATGAACGGAGAAAATAATAACCATACATGTTTACAAACGGGAATGGTGACCATAGCCAAAATTGCTGAAACTGAAAATAGGTTGTCCCCTGCTGCCGCAGTTGGGCCACGCAGCCAGCAATGTTGGGTAGAATGATTGGCGACGCCAGCGACAACTCCTCGTGCCATTGACATTGCGTACAGGCGGGACGATGCCACTCCATTATAGTGTTTGGGCTCCACGTTACAATGCTTCCGGATTTTTCCAAAATAACGGCAATAATGATGAATTTCCCGCAACTGATTGCGGCTGCAACTTGTATCCTGGACGTCCAGTTTAGTGTTGTGATCTGTGCCACCAACCTGTTTGAAAGATTTGAACTGCAATACAAGCGGGGGAAATGGACTATACGGTCTGATCGTATCCTAGGAGGCCTATGAGAGTCAGAGCATTTATTTAGAGTAGTTATGGCAAATTCAAATGATTTTGAATCCATATGTGCTAGCATTTAATTTGTAGATGGCCCATACGGATGGCTTTTGAAATAATCTGTACCTAGAGCGGAGGTGTACTGTTCCCTTCTTCTCCATTCCCCTTGCTGTTCCCGCGCGAGCGATTTCTGGACGGCGAGGCAATGGCGGAAACGGCCACCGGCGACCATGGTTTCAGTACAGGGTATGCACATCAGCTCATTTTAAACATTTTTTAGATTTTTTTTCTTCGGCTGAATCTGTACGGTAAGCAGGCCCAGCCCAGTTTCACCATGGGCTGCAAGCAGTGGGGCGGTGGATGCATCCAGGGCTTGCTTTGTTGGTGGAGGTGAAGAATGGAGCAGCGCTTCAGGTCCTGGCCTCTCTGCGACCTCATGCGGCGGCGGGGGCAGCTCCGAGGGAGGTGGCAAGGGCAGCGATGCGAAATCAGTCGGAGATGATTCGGGGTGCCAACGAAGGCTCTCCGCGAGCTCATGCGGTGGCGGCTCCGAGAATCAGGGCCGGGCTGACGCGGCAGAATCAGATGGAGCAGCCCCAGGATGGCAGCTAAGCCTAACTGCAAATTCATGCGGCGCCGACTCCGAGGGTGGTGGCCGAGCGAGCGAGACGGAATCGGCAATAGCCGTTCCGGGATGGCGGCGTAGGTACGTGATTTCCTGCATATCCCGTTGAACTCCTCCATATTTAATTAGATCTAGTAATAGTTTGAGCTTGCAATTGCAAGGTAGCAGCCGAGATTAGGTTCAGTGTTCTAAACCTCTTTGATTATCCAAGGGGAAGAATATTTCCTTTTTGATTCCTTTTTTTTTTTGCTTCGTGGCCTATTGAATGCATTGAATACCAGGAAATGGCCAGCAATTTGGTAGTATACTTGTGACTTTTTAATCAATCCGAAATGCAGAATGCTTGCAAGTGGATATGTATCCTCAACTTTTGTTCAGTAACCATCAGCATGATCTGTGTACAGCTTCTTGTTGTGCTTCCTTTACTGAAAAAATATATGAAAGAAGGTATGCAGTGTATTATGCTATGTGTACTTCAGTCAAGCTACTTGATAGTCAAAAAGTGTAAACTGTTTAATATGATCTTGCTAAAACAGATTGTTCTTAGTATACATGTTGTATTTTGAAACACATTCATGTTCTCTACTTTTGTTAGGGTGCATCGTGGTCAAATTCCAGAAGGTAGAGAGCCGGATGCTGGCAGGACTAGCGCATTGGAGAGTGCAATGAGGGGATTTGCGAATAGGACTACAGACTTTGTGATCGATCCAGCCTTAGGAACTGAATTTGACTCATTATCCGAGGCGTATGACTTCTACAACCTATATTCTTGGGAAATTGGATTTGGTATTCGGTATGGGCACAGCCGGAAGAATGTTGCTGGTAGCAAGACAGTGCAACAAATAATTTGCGGCTGTGGGGTGAGTGTTGCAATTGTGATGATGGATCTACCATTTTTTTTAATGGTTAATAGTAGGTGTTTTGGTATCTCTCTTAACATAGTTTAATGCATGTTAATTCATTTTCAGGGTAAACCTCAGAAAAGTAACAACACTTCAGTTTGTTGTGAGTGCCCTGCTCGTATTGAGCTCCGTAGAACAGATGATCATGGATGGTACATTAGTGACCACAACAGCAACAACAACCATCGTTTGTCTGAGACTTGTGCAGAGAAGAGGAACTGGCCTTCACATAGGAATATTGATAAGTACACGAAAGATCTGATCCGACACTTGAGGGAGAACAATGTAAACCTGAGCAAGGTGTACTGTGTTATAGGCAGTTTCTTCGGATCGCTTGGTAAGGTTCCCTTCAACAAGAGATCTCTACGCACTCTTTGTGCTAAGATTAACCATGAACATTCTGACGATGATGTCCTCAAGACCATGGAGGTTTTTCGGGAAATGAGGGCACATGATCCAGAATTTGTTGATAGTGTTTGCGTCGATGGAGATAGCCGTGTGAAGGCATTGATGTGGTTTGATGGTAGGAGCAAGATGCAGTACAAGCACTTCGGAGATGTTATAACCTTTGATACAACATACCGGACAAATCTCTATGACATGCCTTTCGGACTGTTTGTTGGGGTAAACAACCACTTCCAAAGCATAGTACTTGGTGGTGTGTTGCTCCGCGATGAGACAATTGAGAGCTTCAAATGGGTTTTCACTGAGTTTGTATCTCTAATGGGTGGGAAGCCTCCCATGACAATCCTTACAGGTACATGGTAAAATTCCTTTTGTTGTTGTTTGGGGTACTGGTACTACAGATGTTGATAGAACTAGAACTAGTATTGAGTTTATAGCACCATGTTAGAAATGGCAGAAAATACACTCTCATAACATGCTTGTTTCTTTGCAGATCAATGTCGTGCAATGGAGGTAGCAATTGAAGATGTCCTGCCAGACACCACACACCGCTGGTGCAAATGGCACGTCCTTAGGAAGGCAAAGGAACGTCTCGGCCCCGTATATTCCAAAAATAGTGGTTTTAGGGATGAGTTCCACAAAATTATAAACAGCATGCTAACTATAGATGAGTTTGAGTGTGCTTGGGGTTTTCTGATAGAAAAATATGGCTTGCAGAATCACCCATTCTTGACTCAAATATATGAGGTAAGAAAACGGTGGGCGAAGCCCTATTTCAGTGGCAAGTTCTGTGCAAAGCAGACAAGCACTCAACGGAGCGAGAGCGCGAACCATATGCTCAAAGGCTATGTGCCACCTGGCTCATCAATGAACATGTTCGTTCGGCAATATGCTAAGCTGCAGTTTGACCGCGAATCTGAAGAGAGTTTCGAGGAGAAGAGGACTAAATTGGTCAGTTTATCATGTTTATTGGTTTATGCTTTTTTTATCAAAAGATGGTCTTTTGTCAACAAACTAATTTTCCTTTATTTTTTTGAGATGGTGCAGGCGGGGGCTGTACTACAAGTCGGGGTGCCAATTGAGCTACATGCTAGCAAGGTGTATACTGCGGCAATGTATGAGGTGTTCCGTAAAATCATCTTTGAATCTGGTGCATATGTCGTGGAGGAAGTGGTTCCTAAAACTAAATATATTGCAAAGCATGTCCAAAGTGAGAGAAGGGAGCGTTGGTCGAAGGTTTCATTTGAAGTTAATGTGAGTGGCGACGGAGATGTGTACAACTGCGAGTGTGGACATTTTGACCATACGGGTTTGCTTTGTTGCCATGCTTTACGGGTAAGCCGAGACCTGGGCGTTCTTCTGTCATGTGCATGCATCCCTGCAAAATACTAAATTTTCCTCTTGTTATGAAGGTGCTGATAAACTTAGGTGTTCAGGAGATCCCTAAGCACCATATCATGAAGCGGTGGACGAAGGACGCTAGAGACATCTTACCTGAACACCTTGCACACTATCAGAAGGACAGTGGCCCAGCTAGATCTCAGACTTTTCGTCATTCGACTCTCTACATATCAGCTCTTAAGTTGGTGAAGATGGGTGATGCCAATGTTCAGAGCTACCATGTTCTGATGGCATGCTTTGCAGATGCTGAGGCGAAGCTTGCAGACGTAAGCGTTAAGAGGGATGGTATGAGCTTAGATGAGGAGTCCAATGCTGATGCTACAGGATCAAGCATGACAATAGTGGAGACGAATCCAGTCTTTGCAGACCCTGCAATTCGCCGACGATTGCACGAAGGTGTGAAGGCTCCAGATCGGAAGCGAAAGTTAGGCCGCCCCACTAACGCGCGTGACAAGCCAGGATATGAAGCTGGGGTTCAGCGATCTAGGTATTGCACTGGTTGTCATACAAAAGGGCACACAATTACAACCTGCCCGATGCGTAGTCATTTGCCAAAAACACCTAGAAGGGAGGCCACTTGCAGCAATTGTGGGCTCACGGGTCATAGGAAGACAAATTGCAAGGTTTCGTTCCAGGATGCCCTGGCTGGCATGTGAGAATTCTTTGGGAGTGGCTTTAAGTGTGGTGCTTGTCTTAAGCACAAACGATCGCAATGTACATATGCTAGCTTGTAATTTTACAGTTGTCTGAAACAACTGGAATTGAAAATCCGCTTATAACCTTAAGATTGATCTTGTCTAGCATACTATGCTACTAATTTGAAGAGGTATTTTAGATTAAATTAGACTGATTATTTCATACAAATGGAACTGGAGAGATATTTAAGATTGCAATTAGCTGGCGCGTCAATGTGCTTCTCTGTTTGTGAAACTACTTGGAAAAAACCCAGATATGTTATATCATACATGCTGAATAACCACAAATTAAATTTTCAGTTAAAGAATGGAGGTAAGTAAAAGAGGAAGGCGATGATGTGGGGGTCAAGCAGTATAATAAAGTTAGCACTCTCCAGCACGTTATGTTCCAGTCATAAATAAGTTGGTACAGCAAACTCAGTCCGCTCCGCACTTAATTCTGACATTTCACAGGCACGGAAGCTGCCCAACAACTCCACTTAATACATGGCCATATACGGGAATCCAAGGAAGGAAAAATGTACTGAATACACTGAGCAGCGTGGATCCCAAGACCTACTGGTCGGCACAGATAAGGGACCTGACAAACACATAACAGACGGGTCGCGCCCGTCTCCTCCCCTTCGTCCCGAGAGGAGAGGCGATTTCTTGAAACCCGCTCGGTCAACCCACCTCGCCGCCGCAGATCCGGCCGTTTCCTCCCCTCCGCCGGCTGCTCCGGCAGCGGGAGGGTGGGGGAACGCCGGATCTCGGTGTGTACATAGTGTAGGGCTGGTTGAGCTCTTTGCCGGCGGCGCTCTGGAGGCGGGAGTGCGGCTGGTGGTGGTGGTTTTGGTGGCGGCGCTCCTCCCCTTCGCCGGCGGTGTTCTTCGGAGCCTCGCCGTGGAGCAGCCGTCTCCTTCGTGCTCGCAGCCCCTGGGGGCTGCCGTGCGCGTCTTCCCCGACCCCAGGCTGGATCCGAGGCGACGGATCTGGTGGCTGGGGCCGCGGATGGATCCGTGGGCTCGTCGAGCTCTTCTTCTTCCTCCGGCAACGGCGACGACGGCGGCTGAGGCAAGGTGGATCGGAGGGGCGCGGGGGGCGCTCGCCCGGGTCGTTCATCGACAACAGCTCCGCCGCGGCGCGGCGGACGGACACGGCGGCGTCTCTTATAGGGCAAAGTCTTCCCTGGCAGCGGCAAGACGGCGGCGGGTCTCCCTCGTCTCCGGCGACGGTGGTGGTGAAGTGTTCGAAGCTTCTGGATCCTTCTCCCCTTCGTACTGTATTTTCTTTGTTTTATGTCTGTGTACGGTGTATGTGGACGGCTGAATATACGGAGGTTTGGATGTGTCAAAAAAAAAAAAAAACTAGTTGCGGATTCTCGTTTCCGCAATAATGATGGTCTGGTAGTAGTACCCAGTGTTGAGAATTGAATTCTGCGGAGTTTACACGTGTCGGCATCTGACTGTGTGATGTCAATTTTGCTAAAAAATGTGGATACCACATGAAGACATTTTTTTCTTGACAAAGAGATGGTCTATTACAATTTAAAACAAGACATTTTACTCCATCAGACCAGATGTTTCTCTTATATATATAATTGGACTCATCTTTAATCACACGCTTTCAAGTTTAATCATAATTAAACACCACACGATTTTAGGAGCATGCACATATTACTTGATAGGACTAACACTAAAATATAATCTTTTTCCAAGCAATCGGCGGGAGCTCTGCCATTTACAAAAAATAAATAGAGTTTGACTAATATATAAGGGAAAACCGATACATATTTGACACATAGGTTGATGGCCGCGTCCTAAGCCAGGCGTCCTAAGCCAGGTGACCGAAACCAACACCTTACCACACAATGAGCTATCGCCCCATCGTTCACACCGGCCCCCGGGCCGCACACTAACCAAGCTAAAGATTGTACACAACAAGTGTCCCGAGCCGATACCTCAAGAAAATAGCAGTTTCTGGAGCGAACGCTCCGAGTTCCATCGACACCGAGGCCGCTCACCAACCAAGCCTACGCTAGTTCCACCCAAACAAAAGTTGACACCACACCAATCGTACCATGGCGGTTTTAGGAGCCGTCGACCTAGCTTCCTCTCATGACACCGGGCCACTATTTGCAATTCCGCATCTTCCATAGGTAGGACAACTCTACGCCGCAAGACATGCCTGAAGACACTAAGAGATAATCAATCAACCGACATGTTTATTGTCATTTTTAGGTTATGTGAAGGCTTAAAAGAAGGATGCCTCATTGACAATTGTACATGCCAAGAAGCGCCAAGCGACCACTGTGTAATGCCACTTTCATTTCTCTCCTCGGTAGTTTTTACAGAAAATCTCCTACCTGACCTAAGACTATTGTGCTATGTCAAACAAAAATTAAAAAATTGTGATTAGACAATAGTTAACCCAAAAGCTCTAGTATTTGAGATGAAGATGGAAAATGGGGCACCTATAAGAGCATCCCTAGTGGATCGTCTAGACGGACGTGTAAACGACATATACACGACCACGACCGAAAAACAGCTCCCAGCGGATCGTGTATACGGTCGTGCATCCTTTCCACGTCCACCCACGACGGTACTCGGCGTGGAAGTATACACGACGCATCCACCTCCTGGTAAAACAACGCGCGAAGAAATCCTCCTCTGCGCCTCGTTCCTGCGCCAAGAAGGCCTCCGAGCTCGCCGCCGCCGCCTCCAAGCTCGCCTCCGAGGTCGCCGCTGCCGCATCCGAGCTCGCCGTCGCTGACCCCTCCGGTACAGGTACGGTTCCGCACCTTTTCCCCCGGATCGAACCAGAGAAGAGAGAGGGCCACATCATCCGAGCTTGCCGTCGCCGCCCCCTCCAAGCTCGCCTCCGTGGTCGCCGCCGCCGCATCCGAGCTCGCCGGCTTGGAGGAGAGGAGGGGCTGGGAGGAGAGGAGGGGTGTAGGGTCGGGGGAGCAGGGCTGGGGTCCGGCGGAAGGTTCGGGGCGCACGGGCTGGAGAAGGATTCGGGCTGGAGGAGGTCTCGGGCAAGAGCTTCGGGCGGAGGAGGAGGGCTGGAGGAGGAGGAATCGATGGGGCGGCGACCATGGCTCTATCGATTTGGTTCGTGGCCCTGCTGCAGATGATGAGCTTTTTTCGTGGTCGTTGGTCAGCACAGATTGGATCTAAGGTGTGGTGCGGACGTTTTGGTTGCTAGTTCTTTTGTATCTGGCTTCAGTATAGTGCTACTGCTAGTATAATGTACGTGAATCAAGACTGAATTATTTGTAGTGCTTTTGCTTGTATGGTGCTGCTCTTGTTCAGAACTGGATACGTAGTGGTACTGCTATTTTTGTACTAAATATTGCTCCTAGTAATATGATGTCCGTGAATCAAGAATGAATATTACTGCTTATTTTTTAGATCAAAGTTCTGAACCTAATGTCGATATTTCCATCGATTTTGTAGATGGAAAAAAACCAAACCTTTCTCGACACTATGGGTTTTCGGTTCTCACAAACACTTCCGGAAATGTAGCCGTTTGAAATTTGGATATTGAAATAGAGCCGTTTGAAATTTGAAAATATAGCTGTTTGAAATTTGGATGTTAAAATATAGCCGTTGTAAATATACACATCCTAATATACACGTTCCGCTGAAAAAACAGGAGGTGTAAAATTTAAAAAGGTGTATATGGAGGTGTATATAAAGATATACACGTCTAAATTTACACCATTCACTACAGATGCTCTAATGTAACAATAAGTAAATCGTAGTTTGTTCAGTTGCTAAGTCACATCGTCGTGCCAAGTAGAAAAGGAAAATTTTGTTTGTTGCTACGCCGAGTATTAACGGGAGACCTTCCCCATATCACATAAGACTATCATTTCAGATAATAATCTTTTTCGACACCTTCACCATATCAGATACGACACTGCACTTTACCTATGTACTATTTATCAGGCGTTGAACTGGTTTTCCACAATTTTTAAGGGCCCTGATTGTAATTTGGAGTTATTTGTATCAGGATTAGTTCAATTGTTCACGGTAAGCAGGATCTACTACCATGACTATGCCTCTCATGCTTCAAGAATGGTGATGTAGCTGACTCAGCAATGCTCATATACAACTTAGTAGCTGACTCAGCAATGCACAAACTTAGTATGATCTCGACTGAACAGTAATTAATAATGGGAGTAGGTTGAACCGATAACTTCAGGAGCTAGCAACATTGTGTACGCATGAAACGAAGTTAACTTGTTTTTTTATTTCTGCTCCCACTATATGTTATCGAAAAAGTTAACCATTGGTTTTGCCATGGAAAAACAAATAAATCTCCGAAGGAAAAACTCTGCTGTTGTATCTGAGATGCTGGAGCAAACCAAGGCAGACGATGCACCGTTGCAAACAAAAGAATCTCTACTTGTATTTACCGACCAATGTTACAACTTACAACCAACATACTCCCTCTGTTCCAAATTAATTGACTTCCATTTATCCAAACATGGACGTATCTATACTTGTAACATGTCTAGATACATCCACATGTGTGCAAATAGAAGTCAATTAATTTGGAACGGAGGGAGTACAAATTATATCACGCAATGCTCGGGAACACAAGGACCAAGCACGGAGCGGGGCATCAAGAAACTAAAACATCAAACCTGCAGAGAAAATCGGTGGACGGGTTTCAGTTTAGAACGGGACGTCGAGCACCGCCTGGCGGAGCGAGTCGTCGCGAATCCAGGCAGAGCTGCCGCGCGCGTAGGTCCGGCGCAGCCAGGCGATGTGGGCGGCGACCGCGCCGCAGACGACGACGCAGACCTCGGGCAGGTTGCGCGGCAGCCAGAGGTTGAGCGGCCATAGCAGAGGCGCCGAGACCTGGAACACCTGTAGGAAGACCTTCGCCCCATGAACGGCAGGTGGATCATCTAGCTCGACGAGCTGCGGTGCTGCGGCAAGAAAGAGATGTGTTGGTTCTTGGTTGATTTCAGGATGGTGCTGTGTCAGCTGCCGTGCTGGTGTGATCTTGCTTTTGCAGGTGGCGGGACGGGGAGGTTACGGCCTTCCCCGGGTGCGAGCGTGAACGACCTTTATGGTTACCCGAGTCTTTAAGGGTGTCTCGGTTGTAGCACCAAGTGGAATGGAATGGGATGGTGACATTCCACAGGAATAGAATGTCACGGTTCCATCTCATTCCTGTGTTCGGTTGCACAAAATCTGATGGAATGGAATGGTTTGGCTAATTTAGAATTAACAAAAAAATTAACACTAATTTAGAATTAGCAATTAAATTAGTACTAATCTAGGGATTAGATTGCAGATAAGGCACTGCGGCCGCTCGACGGGGAGGGCGCCGCTGCTGGTCGAGACCTCGGAGGAGCGGCCGGAATCGTTGCCCTCCGGCACTCCGGCTCAAATCCAAGATCGCCGGCGATCTGTCTCAACGCCATGGAGCCCGGCCGCGCCGTGCTCGTCCTCCCCGGCTGCAACCGCGCCTTCCACCAGGACTCGACCGGTGGCTGCAACCGTCCTCTCCAACGCACGGCCGGAGCAGGACGACGCCCGCCGCTCCAGGATGCGCGCCTCCTCGCGGGGCTCCGCCGGCCGGCGACCTTGGAGGAGGGCGGCGAGCTCGCACGGCCGGAGCAGGACGACGCCCGCCGCTCCAGGATGCGCGCCTGCTCGCGGGGCTCCGCCGGCCAGCGACCTTGGAGGAGGGCGGCGAGCTCGCACGGCCGGAGCAGGACGGCGCCCGCCGCTCCAGGATGCGCGCCTCCTCGCGGGGCTCCGCCGGCCGGCGACCTTGGAGGAGGGCGGCGAGCTCGCACGGCCGGAGCAGGACGACGCCCGCCGCCGCCTCCGTCGCGCATGGCCACCGCCGCCCCTGCCCCGCCGCCGCCTGGCCGCCGAAGGAGGAGAGGGCCGTCCTGGTTGCCGACGGAGGAGGGCGGGCGATCGCTGTCGGGGGAATACTTTCTGGATTAACCCGCGGCCCAGTGCGACTTAACTTACTCGCACGGACAAAGGCCCACTTGGGAGCAAGCCCAATATTGAACCGCCATAAGGGGAAAGATCTAGAAGACAATCCCGGAGGACGTGAAGACCAAGTAGTCTCCGAGTAGGCCTCTGTGGATGTATTCCTTATGGGGAAGTTTCCTTTTGTAACCTAGCGAGCCTCTGTGTATATAAAGAGGACTCGCAGGACTTAGAGCGGGTCAAGCTATCAAGCCCTAAACCCTAGCTCATACGGCGAGTACCAGATCGGATCGCCTCCATTGTAACACCTCGATTATCATATCAATACCAATCTAGGGTAGGCAGGAAGTAGGTCTTTTACCTCACATTGAGGGGGCCGAACCTGGGTAAATCTGTGTTGATCTTTGTTCCTGCGATCCCAAGCTCGGAGATGCTTGACTCGCGTAATCCCACACCTACGAAGTCATCTATGACACCTGACGTGACAAACCCACGACAGTTGGCGCCCACCGTGGGGCCTGCGGTCAAGAGCGTCACGTTCCGCGCAGGATCCATGAAGGGAGCTGAAGATCTTGTTGTTGGCCGTATCATCACGGTCAATGGCACACCCCTCATCGACGATTCAAGCTGGGGGCCGGAAGCAGATTATTTGGAGACCGGCCACGTCATCCCGTTCGGATCCATCAACGTCTTCGTCGGCTTCATCGGTGGCAGGTCCGTTAGATCGGTCCAGAAGGCGATTCAGTAGAAGAAGTCGCCGATGATGGGGAAGAATCCGTGGAAAGCATGGACTCGCAAGAGTTTGGGTCCATCATACCTGCCTTTGAAGAAAGTTGCTGGGGTTACCCACCAGAAATCACATCATCACCAGATCAAGAGATGGCACAAGTCGCGGTTTACATGGCCGGAGGAGCAGGCGCATCAGGAACTGCTGGAGAAACCGAGGCATCGGCACCCCCAAGCAACCCACTTCTTGTCCCTGTGTCAGCCACGAACGCCGCCCTCCGTGCAACAGAAATTGAGGCCGCCAGGGCCGAGCTCCTGTATGAGGTTCGAAGGATGGAAGAAGAGCGCCGCAGGCTCGATCAGATAAACCAAGGAATCCAACAGGAGCGGCAGAGAGTAGCCGCGCTGGCTGCGACTCAACAACAGGTTGACCCGCAAACACAGCTGCGCGCGACTCAACCAACAGTGGAAATCCCGCTCACTCCAGCCGCGGGACGGGAATCCAGACGACTGCGGAAGGAAGGGTACCAACAAATCAAGAGACCCAGCAACAACCAAGGAGGTTTCACACCCCACAGGGCCATTACCAGAACCCTGTCGATAATATGTATGCTGCGGCTAATATCTTGACTCAGATGGTACCAACAGGCGATGACCCGGTCAATGCTGAGGCGCGGCGCGCGATTCAGATGCTAAGTACGGCAGTCCTGCAACAAGCCAATAGGGCGGAAGCCGAAGCACAGCTGCCCCTCGTACCAGCCAATCACAGGATTGCAGCAGAAAGAAGCGTCCAAGCAGGCCACCAGAGACGTGTCAGGAGTCGCACAGAGGCAGCAGGAGCAAGTCGCAGAAGCGCAGGCGAATGCCATTGATGCAAAAGCGGCCCGCAGATAACCCCGCAGGCGCGCCCACAGCCCTGTCCTCGCGACTCAAGGGACCGGCGTGTTTCACTGAAAGGATCAGATCGGAACCTTTTCCTGAAGATTTCAAAGGGCCACGCAAGGTGGCAAACTACAACGCCAGCATGGATCCAACCACTTGGCTCAACAATTACGAGATGGGCATGAGCATTAAACGCATCTGAAGAATCTGCGCACGCTACCTAAACATGATGCTAGAAGGTGCAGCGCACATATGGCTGCAAAATTTGCCTCCCAACTCTATAAATACTTGGGAGGAACTGAAGGATGCCTTCGTTAAGAACTTCCAAGGAACTTGCAAGCGACTCTGCAATATAGAAGATTTAGAGCGTTGTGTCCAGAAGGAAGGCGAGTCAAGTCGCCATTGGATGAAAAGGGTGGCAGAAATAATACACTCCTCAGATAATATACCACCAAGCTCAGCCGTCCTGGTGATGGAGAAAAACTGCAAGTTTGAGCCGCTGATTCATAAGCTGGGTCGCATGAAGGATAAAGTCAAGAGCCTCAGCGAGGTGATGGCTGCGGCTAACAAATATGCCAGCTCAGATAAAACCAGAGACGCGTCAGACGGAGAAGAAGAGGAGGTTGCTGCAAAAGGAAAGAAAAACTCCAACAAGCCCCAGCAGCAGCAAACGAGCCACAACAACGCGAGTCAAAACAAACGCAAAAGCGAAGATGGTCACTCAGGGCTCGTCGCCAATGCGCGTGGAGGATTCAGAGGCCAGCGTGGAAGGGGTCGAGGATACGGCTCCCGTCCAATCAATATGCAAGAAGTTTTCAACCGGCCATGCGACCTTCATGCGACAGGTGATGGACGGCCAGCGGACCATACCAAGGCGCAATGCCATTATTACAAAAGTGGAAAGAAGAGAGCCAACACAACGGGGGGAATTCCCATGAAGGAAACCCTAGTGCGGCTCATAACACAAATATTGGGCAGCACGGCGCGAGTAACCCCAGGCAGACGGGGCAGTATCACACAATAGTTATCGATACCTCCAAAAGGAAGAGAAATTGAGCCGAGAAGTCAGCAGGTGAACGCCGTGATACCAGCAACACCCTTGGTTAAGGTGGTCAGAATACGCGTAACCTGGAGTCGCGACGACCACCCGCCACAAGTACGGGAACCTGGCAAGTTGGCACTGGTTGTGGCACCATACGTTGCAGGATACAAGCTGACCAAAGTGCTTATGGATGGAGGAAGCAGCATTAATATCTTGTACTACGATACTTTCCAGCGTCTAGGACTCAAGGATTCCAGCCTGCAGCCCACGTCAACAGTATTTCACGGCATTGTCCCAGGAAGGTCCGCACGGCCAGTGGGGAAAATAACCCTAGGGGTAACTTTTGGAACAGAAGAGAACTTTAGAAGTGAATTCCTAAGCTTCGAAGTGGTAAAATTCCAAAGCCCATATCACGCCTTGTTTGGAAGAACGGCCTTTGCTAAGTTTATGGCCAGGCCATGCTACGTGTACCTACAGTTGAAGATACCAGGACCAAAAGGGGTCATCACAGTGTACGGAGATAGAGAAAAAGCAATAGAATGTGAAAAGGAGATGCGGCTTCGCAGAATCCGCCTGTGCCGCGGAAGAGCTAAAAGGTTATAAGTCGCAGGTGGACCCAAACGACATGAGTGTGGTTACCACGCCATCTGCCGAGCCACCAATGAAATTCAAAGCGGCCCAGGACACTAAGCAGATAAATCTTGTTCCTGGCGACTCATCCAAGCAAACTAGCATTGGAGCACACATGGAAGAAGAGCAGGAGAAGGCCCTCGTCGCTTTTCTCCAGGAAAATAAGACATCTTCGCATGGAAGCCGTCAGATATGCCAGGGGTACCAAGAGAATTAGCAGAACATAGCCTCAAAGTGAACCCTGCGGCTAAACCAGTGAAGCAGCCACTACGGCGTTTCATGATGACAGGAGAAAGGCAATAGGAGAGGAAATAGCTCGCTTGCTGGCTGCAGGATTCATCACAGAGGTATACCATCCGGAATGGGTGGCAAACCCAGTATTGGTTATGAAAAAGAACGGTACGTGGCGAATGTGCGTTGATTACACCAGTCTTAACAAAGCTTGTCCAAAGGATCCATTTGCTTTGCCGCGAATCGACCAAGTAATTGATTCAACTGCTGGGTGCGAGCTGTTATGCTTTTTGGACGCCTATTCAGGCTACCATCAAATCAAGATGAAGAGGGAGGACCAAGAAAAGACGTCCTTCATCACACCCTTCGGAGCTTTTTGTTATGTCAGCATGCCCTTTGGGTTGAAGAACGCAGGTGCGACTTACCAAAGATGCATTCAGAATTGCCTACATGAGCAAATAGGTCGCAACGTTCACGCCTACGTGGATGATATTGTGTTAAGTCGCAAGTTAGCCAGGATCTTATTGGTGATCTGGCAGAGACATTCACAAATCTCAGAAAATACAACATGAAGCTCAACCCCACAAAGTGCGTCTTTGGAGTACCAGCAGGAAAGCTATTGGGATTCATAGTATCAGAAAGAGGCATTGAGGCCAATCCTGACAAGATAAAGGCCGTGATGGATCTCCAAAAGCCAGAAAAGATAAAAGATGTGCAGCGACTTACTGGTTGCGTAGCAGCTTTGAGTCGCTTTATATCAAGATTGGGAGAGAAAGCACTACCTTTGTACAGACTGTTGAAAAAATCAGACACCTTCGTTTGGGACGCAGAGGCGACGAAGCTCTGACAGCCTTGAAACATCAATTGACAAATGCTCCAGTTCTGGCGGCTCCAAAGATAAAGAGCCAATGCTACTATACATAGCGGCAAATTCCCGCGCTGTGAGTGCTGTCATGGTTGTGGAGAGACAAGAAACAGGAAAGGAATACCCTGTCCAGAGACCAGTATACTACGTGAGCGAAGTCCTCACAGCTTCCAAACAGCGTTACCCACAGTGGCAGAAGTTGGTGTTTGGAGTGTTCATGGCGAGTCGCAAGCTGAAGCACTACTTCCAAGAGCATCCAATAACTGTGGTTAGTTCAGCACCATTGGCAGATATCATTCGTAATCGAGAAGCTACTGGAAGAGTCGCTAAGTGGGCGATCGAGTTGGGACCACATCACATCAGCTACGAGCCGCGCACATCAATTAAGTCGCAAGCCCTTGCAGATTTTATTAACGATTGGACAGAAATCCAAGTGCTCCTAGCATGGCAGAAACCAAATACTGGACCATGCATTTTGATGGGTCAAGACAGTTGCAAGGCTCGGGGGCTGGAGTTGTTCTAACATCTCCCAAGGGAGACAAGCTGCGGTATGTTACAGATACACTTCAACTGCACAAATAACGTGGCGGAGTACGAGGCACTGCTTCATGGTCTACGTATAGCAAAGGAGATGAACATCAGTCGCATACGCTGTTTTGGCGATTCAGACTTGGTGGCACAGCAGGTCTCCGGAACGTGGGACAGCAAGGATGCGAACATGGCTGCATATAGAAGAGAGGTGGACAGAATTGCTGGACATTTCACTGGATACCAAGTTGAACATATTGATCGGAGACAAAATGAAGCTGCAGATGCCCTGTCTCGGCTTGGATCCAACAGACAGTCAGTCCCACCCAATGTTTTCCTGGATGAACTGCACAATCCATCAGTCAAACCTCCAGCAGAGATTGACATTGCAGAGCCAGAGGATGATTCAACTTTAGTCGCAGCCCTGCATGAACAGCCAGGATGGACAGAGCCATACATGGCATATTTAAGTCGCGGAGTGCTGCCGGACGATGAATTGAGGCGCGCAAAATCATACGACGATCAAAGGCCTATACAATCATCAACAACGAATTATACAAGCGCAGCGTGTCAGGAGCATTCCAAAGATGTGTCTCACCAGAAGAGGGACGAAAAATCTTGCACGAAATTCATTCAGGCGATTGTGGCCATCATGCTTCGTCAAGATCTTTGGTGGCAAAGGCGTTCCGACATGGATTCTTCTGGTTAACAGCATTAGCAGATGCAGAGCAAATTGTCAGAGTGTGCGATGGATGTCAAAGATACGCTAGGCAAGATCATATGCCAGCCAAGCACTTCGCACAATACCCATCACATGGCCTTTTGCCGTATGGGGTTTTGACATGGTAGGGCCTTTCAGACGGTCTTCAAACGGAAAAACTCACCTCTGTCATGGTGGACAAATTCACAAAGTGGATAGAAGCAGAACCTGTGGGAGATTGCGAGGCTGAAACAGCAGTCAAGTTCTTGAAGAAGGTCATATTCCGCTTCGGTTACCCCCATAGTATCATTACAGACAATGGGAGCAACACCTCTGAAGGGGCTACACAGATATTTTGCGCAGACAATGGGATAAGATTGGACCTCACGTCAGTAGCACACCCGCAGAGCAATGGACAAGCTGAGCGAGCTAACCAGGAAATTCTCCATGGAATTAAGCCGCGCCTTATTGAAAAGGTCGAAGCATCTCCAGGATGTTGGGTGGAAGAACTGCCAGCAGTACTGTGGAGCTTAAGAACAACCCCTAACAGATCCACAGGATTTACACCATATTTCATGGTCTATGGAGCAGAAGCAGTCATGCCCAGCGATATCATACATGATTCACCAAGAGTTGCGGCTTACATCGAGACAGATAATGAGATAGCTCGGCAAGACTCGGTGGACACATTAGAAGAGGTTAGAGACTTGGCAGCATCAAGGTCAGCAGTATATCAACAAGACTTGCGACGCTATCATGCCAGACGCATCAAAACCCGCACCTTTCAAGAAGGCGACCTAGTACTGCGACTTAAACAAGATCACAAGGGAATGCATAAGCTGTCCTCTCCATGGGAAGGACCCTACATCATCAGCAAGAAGCTAAACAATGGGTCGTACTACCTGCTGGATGTAAGGGAAGAAAGCAGCGAACGCCATGATTTCGAGGATCGTCTCGAGGCACCTCGCCCTTGGAACGTCGCACACCTGCGACCGTACTATACATAAGAAAAGGCTAATCAGAGCCAAGCATCATCCTTTCCAGCTTTATAGCTGAGTATCATCACAGCCACTCAGGGCTAGAACTTCAACTTTGGTCGCCACCTAGGCGCGACCTATGCAACATCTGATCGCCACCCAGGCGCGATCGACCCTTGTATCAGAAACCGGCTGCCACCTAGGCGCGGCCGTAAACTTTGTATCATCTCTGGTCGCCACCTAGGCGCGACCGACCCCATGTATCACCATGGATCGCCACCTACGCGCGATCCAACCCTATGTATAACACTCGGTTGCCACCTAGGCGCGACCTTATGTGTCATCATAATCAAAGCTTATCATAGCTTAGCCTATCATGGCAATATCATTATGTTTCTTGGGGTCTTTGTTACCCTGAAACAGCCGATTTATTGGCAATTATCAAATTTACCTTAAGTTGGATTGCTACTCGCATTATGTGGCCAAAGTACTGGGGTGTGGCGTCAATCGAGCTTGATTGCCTATCATGGCCGCTCTCGACCCTGAACACACATGTTCCTAGGAAATACTGAGTCGCGCGAGTGCCCACTTAAGGATTCAGATGGCCTAACTAGAGGTCGATGTACTGCTTATAGTACGGCAACACCAATTACAATTACTTGTAACTTAACAATTGTTTTATTCATGATATCAAGTTACAGGTGATGACCTTCAGAGTTCTCTGAGAAGAATTGAGATGATTACCACATAACATCCTCTCAATCCTTGGGGGCTACATCATATTATCATCAAAAATTTGAAGATAGATCGTCATCAAGTTCTGAAGCTATCAGGATACTCTAACAAAGAAGCTCACGAAGTCAGATGATCTTCCAGGTGCGAGTCAAGGCCAACTGCACAATTATAAGTCGCGAAACAAGGAAAAGCGCGGCCTAAGCATTCAAGATCAAGAAATACTATGAAGTTCAGGCCACGCTTGGGGGCTAATGTCGGGGGAATACTTTCTGGATTAACCCGCGGCCCAGTGCGACTTAACTTACTCGCACGGACAAAGGCCCACTTGGGAGCAAGCCCAATATTGAACCGCCATAAGGGGAAAGATCTAGAAGACATATCCCGGAGGACGTGAAGACCAAGTAGTCTCCGAGTAGGCCTCTGTGGATGTATTCCTTATGGGGAAGTTTCCTTTTGTAACCTAGCGAGCCTCTGTGTATATAAAGAGGACTCGCAGGACTTAGAGCGGGTCAAGCTATCAAGCCCTAAACCCTAGCTCATACGGCGAGTACCAGATCGGATCGCCTCCATTGTAACACCTCGATTATCATATCAATACCAATCTAGGGTAGGCAGGAAGTAGGTCTTTTACCTCACATTGAGGGGGCCGAACCTGGGTAAATCTGTGTTGATCTTTGTTCCTGCGATCCCAAGCTCGGAGATGCTTGACTCGCGTAATCCCACACCTACGAAGTCATCTATGACACCTGACGTGACAAACCCACGACAGTCGCCGCACCGTCCTGGTCGCCGCCTGGCCGCCGAAGAGAGAGAGAAAGGAGAGAGCCAGAGAGATGAGATTGATTTTGTTTTATCGTTAGCTCGCTTCAGAACCGAGTGGTTCCACCGATTTGGAGTTATCACCCGATTCCGCATCTGGCTAGAATATTCGTTTTCTAGGAACCGCTGGGTTCTGGTTCTAGTATCAACCGAACACAAGAATCTGGGCTGGGTGCAGGTCCATCCCATTCCATTCCACGCGGTGACACCAACCGAACACACCCTAAGATTGAGCAGTTGGTAAGATTTTAATAAATCTGGATAAATAGTCCACGTGGCTGGGCCACATAGTCGAGCTGCTTTGTGATGTGTATATTGAGTCTGACGTGTCAATATCCAAGGGGAAGCACAGTGGGGAGACTATGCCAGAGTCGTTTTGGCTCCTGAACTCATATGCTAATGTTATATTAAATGAAATTAAAACAATAATAAAACATTTTCAAAGATTCTAAAAAAATTGTTTACGAACATATACATGTTTCTTAAATACGTTACAAGTTTCGTGATAAATGTCATGTGTGGTAGTATGTTTTTGAAACTGCATTTCAACCACTGATTTGTCTTTTTACATAGGGCATACCGAATGTATTTCGCCACGAAACTTGGCACATATGTTAGACATTGGTATGTGTTCGCCTCCAATGTTTTTCAGAATTTTTAAAAATATTTTACTATTTTTAAATTTTGTTTAGTATAATAGTAGCATATGAGCTCGGGGGCCAAAATAAATTTCTAACGTTCCATAGACTTTTTTGTTGTTGTATGTGGACTTCTGGAGTGTAAAAGGGTAATATCTAAGTGACTAAGTCTCAACCGACTCAGAATTAATTAAGTCTAAGTCGATTTTAAAAATTTCTCCATACATGTCTAAAAGTCTATTCACGGTGATGTAATAATTTGTTTACATGGTGAAAAAAATGTATCTGTTTGTTGTCAGGATCTTGAACAGTTCGAACGATGGATCCATGGTTCTCAATGTCTCAAAGATTAGTAAAACCGATTTATTATTCGGAGTGTACCATTTGTACATAACACAACAAACATGATCCATTACAAAGAGTAATGTCTCCCATGATTCAAGCATGAGTGTGCAGCAGATTTTACCAATACACATATGTTGTATGATCAAGAATCAACGCTTGTTTATCATGAAAGTAGGATGAGCGGATAAGTAGATGTGAGTGAAGGGTTTGACACATTTTATACATGAATGGAAGTTAGCTTCCTTTTTTTTTTTTGCTCTTGCTCCCTCTCTATATAATCTCACACATAAGCTTAGTTTGGTTCCTGCCACACAGAAATGAGATGAATCTCCCAGAAGAAGTCTAGTTTTGTTTCTTGAGACGTTGGAGCAAACCAAAGGCAGTACCGCACCAATGCTTGTGCTTCTGGTTTTACTCACGGAATGCATTAGATTATTGCTTGAATTTTAGCAATCTCTCTGTGTATGACACCAAATTCTCATCTGGTTCAGTCAGTGCCAGAACCTTCTACAACTGTGGTGTCCCTGCGAAGTGTTGTTCCCAGCGGTGCTTAGCGATGTCTGTACAAGCTGAACCCATGGACAAACCTTGTTGCGTCACATCTGGTATACTTATGCGTTTTGAATAAAAAGCTGAACTTTGACGATTGTTTTATTTCAGCGAAATGGAGCCGGCCGGGGAGGTGTTTCCTTTTCATTAAAAAAATCGTCAACCTAGTATTGTTTGTCCGTATTGCTACCAACTATTCAGCGTAATACTCCTGCTCAATAACGCAAGAAAAATCCAAGGATATCCCTCATCGCAATTCGCACCGTTACACTTCAGTCCACGACCGCATGATTAAATTCCCGTGACCAAGAAAAGTGGGATCGATATAATCCACCAGTCGTTCTAGCAAAATTCCACTTGCATTTGCAGACCAAGGTGAATTACAGCCAGCACTGCATATATAGTCAGACGAGGCTTGATGAGGATCAACAAAAAGATAGAACCTCGGACGAACTGCTGGCACCGTCCACGCGTTGCGCGTGCTGCTGCGGCGACAGAAAAATGTGTTGGTAGAGATTCTGAGAATCGCAGCGTGCTGGTATACGGTTTTTCTTTCAACGTTACCGGCCGGGTGGATTGCGGCCTTCCCCGGGTGCAACCTTAACTTGGTAGTCGTACGTACGCTACATTATGAAGAGTCGTCGAGAACCTGTCCAGCAACGCCCTCGGAGGCCGGCCAAACAAACTCAGACAGTCGGCAACATAGTATTTCTGATATTTCCACCGGCAACATATCTTGTTTTGAAAGGGTCCCCCAACATACTTAATTAGATTGGTCTAAGCTAAAGTAGGGTGGAAATAAAAATCTATTTCAAGTTTAATAAGTGCTTTAAAAGTCAGCTCAAACTTAGATGCTTACGAGGATATTTTTAGCTCAGTACCGAGAACTTGGACAGATTTGGATAAATCTGGATAAACAGTCCACGTGGCCGGGCCACCTAGCTAGTCGAGCTGCTTTGAGATGTGTATACTGCGTCTGACATGTCGATATCGAAGCGGGAGCACAGGAGGAAGACTATGCCACGTCCCATAAGCATTTTTCTTGTTGTATCTGGACTCTGGAGTGCAAAAAGGTGAAGCTTTGAGCTATTTTAGATATTTTTTACGGAAGAGTCTCAACCGATTGAGAAATTACTAAGTCTCGGTTGATTTTAAAATTTTCTCCAGATATGTCTAAAAATATCTTCACGGTGATTAATAATTTGGTTACATAGTGAAAAAATGTGTTTGTTTGTTCTCAAGCTCTTGGACGGATCGAATCGATGGTACTCGACATCTTAGAGGATTAGTAAAACCGATTTATTATTCCGAGTATGCCATTTGTACATAAACGTAATAAACATGAACCATTACACAGAGTAATGCCTCTCATGATTCAAGCATGAGTGTTGCAGCAGATTTACCTATGTGCATGTTTAGTATGATCAAGAGTCAACACATGTTTATCATGAAAGTAGGATGAACCAATAAGTAGACGTGAGTGAAGGTGCTGGCACATTTTCTACGTGAATGAAAGTTAACTTCCTTTTTTTGTTCTTGCTCCCTCTATATAATCTCACACATAAGCTTAGTTTGGTTCCTGCCATATAGGAATGAGATGAATCTCCCAGAAGAAGTCTAGTGTCATTTCTTGAGACGTTGGAGCAAACCAATGCGAGTACTGCACCATACCTTTTTCTCTCCGGGTTTACACACGGAATGCATTAGATTATGGCTTCCATTTCGGCAATCTCGATCTGCATAGTACCTAATTCTCACACGAGTCGGTCAATGTTAGATCCTTCTACAAAAGCGATGGCCTTGGGGAGGGTTGTTTCCGGCGGTGCTTAGCGGTGTCTGTACAAGCTGAGCGCATGGCCAAATCTTGCTGCAGCTTGAATTCTAGGACACTTTAGATGCGTTTTGAATGAAAAGCTGCACTGTGATGCTTGTTTTGTTTCTGTGAAATGGAGCCGGGGAGGTGCTCCTTGTTCATGTAAAAACATGCACAAAGCTAAAGTGCTAAACGCATTTCGTTCGTTATAAAATTAACTGACCAAACTGAACTCCAAGGCGTTACGCTGACATCATTTTGGTTGAGATGAACTAACTGACTGCCCGTGTTGATTGTTATAGTGTTATTGAACAATCGACTGGGTGTTATGGTGTGTTACCACTCCAACTATGCAGCGGATTACATATAAGCTCAATAACAAAGAAAAAATCTTCTTATTAAAAAAAAACAAAGAAAAAATCTTCCTTCTGAAATAAAATTTGCTCAATAGCACGGGCACCGTTCAACTTCAGTCAACGATCACATGACCACATGAGTAAATCTATTATATACTAAAAGCAAAATGAGTTAGCTAATAGAGCCACCACGTTAAGCCACATCCCCTTAATTAATTTTAATAGTTAGATCTAAAATATATGGTCAGGATTTAATCTAATATTAGTAGTCACGTAAAACCTTTGACACGATAACACATTGTCTATTTAAAACCCCAGCCGGACTAGCTACCTTGGTTGGAACGATACAGCAACAAAAAACATGTACGTCCAGAAACTACGATTCTATGTTAAACAGGCACGTACCAGTTTTTCTGTACGGTTTAGATTTAATGATACCATTAGAGACGTAACCTTTTAATTTTCATTTTCCAACACGGACAGTCACGTATTTAGCCTGTGCAAAATCGGTCAACTTGAATAAAAAGATTGTCATCGTCAAAAAAAAAAGAATAAAAAGATTGTCTAACACAATCGTGTTGTCACGTTTTTTAATGGATTGCAAAGCAAACCCGATCTTTTTGTTGAAGAAAAAAAACTGCGCACCCTAGCTAGCTTAATCGTGGTAAGGCCGGACTGCTCTCCTTTCTGCTCCCGTAAAAAAAAACTGCACAACCTAGCTTGCACGTATTTCGGTGGTGATTTTCAAGAAAATCAAACTGCAAACACTTGCTGCATCACGTATCAAGGGTGACGTCCGTAAATAAATTGTCCATGATTGAATATTGACAAAAGTGTACTAGATTATACATGGGTATCCATGATTGAGACGAGTTAATCACAAGATAAATAATATTTAGAAGCATATTAAGTACGACGTGACATACTCATGATCACACTAGGACCATATATACAGACATTGTTACCCTACATAGTCGTTTACGACTTGAGTCGAGGAACTACGAGATTGAAAAGCTCCATGTCGACAGAATCATCGACTCATAATCAAAAGTGCAATCGTCTACAATATCAATATAAAAGGCAAAGCTTTTGCCTTCTTTCTAAAAACAAAAGTGCAATCGTCTACAATCATACACATATGGCGTAAAGCGCGAGGTTTGAGCAAAGGAAAACATCCGGGACTTAAGATACATCTATGTTATAACGAGTCATCAAAATTTTAACTATTTATCACAAAACATTCAACTTTAAATAGAATATGTTAGATAAACACAATATGGTAGAGATATATTGACATGGGAGTAGTTCATAGAAAAACAAAACATCTGATAAGCAGATCCTCTATTATTAGTAGATAATATGCAACAAATGTTTATAATTATTGTAAAACAAGATGAAAACCAACATATCATCGTAATTGTGTCAGAAAAGTAATCAAAAGTCAACGGATTTTCATTGTTGTATTAGAAAAGCACGATCAATAGACCATGGTAATTATACAGACTTGTGGATCTTTCTAAAGTATATAAAGTTTAACGCTATAACTTAATATCTTATTTTCTGAGTTTACTTAAACCTCATATGGTTTTCCTATTGTGTGATTCAACTCACTTTTATGTCAGAATTTATGTTTTTATTTTGCGAGGACGAACTTTATTCATTTTTTAGTCTTGAAATTTGATTGTAGAAATTACCGAAATTTGCAATTTTATAGGAAAAACTTTAAGTGATGAAGATGCCAAAACAAATTTTTCCATAACAACGTAGTGTTGTTTCATGAAGCGTTTTTAGTCTTGAAATTTGATTGTAGAAATTACCGAAATTTGCAATTTTATAGGAAAAACTTTAAGTGATGAAGATGCCAAAACAAATTTTTCCATAACAACGTAGTGTTGTTTCATGAAGCGACAAATGCAAGTGAGTGACATAGTATAATAATTGGGTTAAAGAGTGGGTTTGGCATGAAGAGACTTAAATCATTCAAAACAAATAATTGACTAAAAGTACCGAATATTATAAGGATTCGGCAAAAAGCGATAATAACATGATGGCTAGACTTTGTGGTTCAATTAGAAACGTTATATGTTAGATGACCTAAAGTAAATTTGTGAGTGATTGAAATGTTTAAACTATGTACTATTGCGGTATGAAAATATGAGAGATATAAGTCCATGTAGTAATCGTTACATGACAGAAAAATATGTATCACTGTGAGAGTACAAGGAAGAATGGACGATGAGGAAGAGAGTAAAAATATATACTAAAATAGCACTACCTATGATTCAATGTAAACCATCTTACAGAATATGTGACATGGTATTTTTTTAAGTAACACGTTGTCTTCATAAATTCAAAGATTGCACGTATGTGTCATTTTGTCTACCATGCTTTACGATAGTCATAGGATATTCTTATTTAGACTTTGGTCTTTTGCGTAAAAAAAGGTTTAATATATGATATATGAACATATTCATTACGTTGAAGATGATGCCCTCGCATTTGCGAGGGCCACCTTGCTAGTTAAAAGAAAAAAGAAAAAATATGGGACAGAATCCGCCAGCCGTTTGTAGCAAAATTCCACTTTTATTTGCAGACCAAGAAAAATTACAGCCAGCAGCGTACAGTCAGATGACGCATGGCATGATCACGATCTACCAAATGATAGAACCTGGGACGAACGGACACCGTCCTGGTTCCATGCGTTGCGCGTGCTGCTGCGGCGAGAGACAATTGTGTTGGTAGAGATTCGAGAATCGCAGCGCGCTGGTGTACGCTTTTGGTTTTGCCGGTACATATATACCGGCCGGGTGGATTGCGGCCTTCCCCGGGTGCAACCTTAATTTGGTCGCCGTCCTGCGTTATGATCAAGAGTCATCGAGAACCTGTCGAGCATGATGACGAGCAACGCTCTCGGAGGGGCGGCCTAACTAATTCGGCCAGTCGGCAACATAGTATTTCTCATATTTCCACCGGCAACGTATCCTGTTTTGAAAGGGTCCCGCAACATACTTAATTAGATTGATCTAAGCTCTAACCTGATCAGATAGAGAGAAGTAGGAGTGATTTCAGCGTGGGAGAAATACGTGATTTTTTGATAGAGGAGGGTGCAACATCATCGAAATTGCAAGCATGAGGACTTGAACTCGGGTGGGTGGGAAGGCATCAGCCCCTCCCCACCACTAGGCCATGCTCTGCAAAAGATCTAAAGTGGCCCGCTTAATAAGTACTTGAAAAGTCAGCTCAAACTTAGTTGCTAACGAGTTGACATTTTTAGCGCGGTACGGAAACAAGTTTAACAAGTTCAACGCATCGAGTTGGTAGTACTCGTCAAACTTGTTTATATCCTTAAACAGTTACGCTAGGTGCATCTTCTATTGCGTTAGAAGTCACAATATTTTGATAGGAAAGAAAATAATTTTTTGGGTGAAATTCCACTGTGCTAATTATGATTTTGTGACAAAGTTTACCGTTCAGTTTCCGGTGCCACATTTTAGCATGTACTCTCTCTGTTCTTAAATATAAGGCGTCTTAGAAGTGTAAATTTGAATTGTTAGGATGCCTTATATTTAGTGACAGAGGAAGTACTTGTTACGGCGTGTCAAGTTTTATCTCATTTAACCATTCGTCTTTAGTTTTGACATCCGGAACCAACGGTCGGGCGGACATGGATGTTGAGTCAGACACCAGCCGGAGACATCATGTAGTTTTGCATTTTCTTCGAACCAGCATGACCTCATCCACTAACACCGCTGACTTGCAACCGCCACCACCCATGCGATCTGCACCAACTCCACTGATTCACCATTCACCTCTATTTTCTCTTGCACAAACCTAAATATGATTAGGTATTTCGTAGCGACGGTGGTGTGGAGCGGCGTCGACTAATTCTACGAGACCTAGGGATTAAGGGATGTGGTGCAGCTAACTCATGGGCGTGGAAGCGGCCGGGTTGGGGTGCAGGTCAGGTGGCAAACAGGTTAGATATATATAATCGATGAGGAAAAAATGAGGACATAGATTATAATTCCGACTCTGACTCGACATCCACATTGGCTTGCTTGACATGTCGTACCAAACCGTGAGAAAAAAAATAAAAGGGGTACTTGATATACTGTTACAAGTTTTGGGTAAAATGTGGCAAAACAAAATTTAATGATGTAAATGCTGTCATAAATCATTAATATGGGGTTAAAATAGAATTAACTCTATTTTTTATTGATCGAAATGTATTTTATTTACCACATGTTAAGGAACAGAGGGAGTAGTAGTTAATTGTTAATATGCTGTCCGTTTTATTTAGCGTAGCAATCGTGCTTTCTCTTCAAAAATAAAATACCGAGACTTTATGCTGATTGCAATTTGGTCCCATGAAACTGACCAAACTGTAGCCCGGTGTTGATTGTCTCTGTTGCGCATTCATCAGCTGAAGCTCATTAACGAAGGAAATCCCTGGTCGCAGCATTTAACTGCATTTCATCATGTCCAAAATTCCACACACGACACGTGCATAAGAAAAAAAATCACTTGTATTTACGGATCATTGTTACAATTTACAACGAGCACTCGGGCCGCGCATTGCTCGGGAAGGCACGATCATGCATGTAGCTAATGAAGCTAGCGAAAGAAGAAAAGAAACCAAAAGAACAGATTCCTCAAGAATCTCAGTAGACGACGTCGAGCAGCGCTTGGCGGTAGACCTCGTCGGCGTCGGCGTCGCCGCGTATGAATCCGCGGCGCATGCGGCGCAGCCAGGCGACGTGGGCGTCAAGCGCATCGCAGAGCACGGCGCAGGCCTCGGGGAGGCGGCGGGCGAGCGGCAACCAGAGGTTGAGCGGCCAGAGCAGCGGCGCCGAGTCCTGGAACTGGAACACCTGCATGAACACCCTTGCCCCAACGAACGCCAGCAGGTGGATCCCCATCGGAAAACTAGCTCAGCAGCTCTCTCAGACCACCTCTCCGCCGGCGTGTGCAGTGTGGTGCCGTGCGCGCGCTGGCCTGTGCTGCGGCAGAATTGGAATGGTGATGCGTCGCTTGCCGTGCTGGTGTGTTTTTGCCGGTGTCGGTACTCGGGAGGGAGGTTGAGGTCTTCCCTTCCCTGGGTGCCACCTATTTGTGCGTTGCGTTAAGACCGAGAACTTGGGCGGCCGCAGATGTGGATAACATGCTGACGAGCCACTCAGCCACGTATCCCAAGGGGCAAAATCGAGCAAGTATTTGAGGATATTTTAGATGGACTACTTGTTGGGGCCACAAAGATTAGGCAAGTTAATTATTCTGTGTTAGTGCGCGCACCCACCAGAGGAGCACCACTAGGAAGGGCAATTTCTTCTACCAAATGACCAAAAGTAAGAAATGGGCTCATGATTGGTGCTGTATGGTGCGGTGGATCACTACATAACCACTGAGGCTTCTTTGGTTCTAAAAAAATATCAGGTTTTTTTTTTGACAACAGGAAAAACGCATGACATTTCAATAGGGATTGGGTACATGCCATTGTTGTCATAGACACATAGAAATTTTTACAAGAGGTTAAACATTTTGATAGAAATCCTATTACAATTATAACGTAGGAAGAAATATAAGTACCTCAGCACTTGCTCAAAAAAAAATGTTCCCAATAACGCAAGGAAATCAATCCCTCGTGGCACCATTAAATGCACTGCAGTTCATGATCACATAAATTCACAATGTTTTTCTTTGGCACGACAAACAATCGGAGAGGATCCGTCAGTTCTGTTTCAAGTTTCACTTGCATTTACAGATCATGGTTAATTACAGCTGACTACCATCTCTCAGAGACAAGCGAGCAGCTAGCTAGCGCAGGAAAACGAAAACCAAAAGAACAAACTGAAATTGAGCACCACCCCTACCTAGAGCTGCTAGAGCTGTCCCAAAAAAAGAAAACACTGCCTCAAAATCGAACAGTTTCAGTACTATCTCAGAGCGTGATGTCGAGCACGGCCTGGCGGAGGACAGCGTCGTCTTCGCGGCGGCTCCAGACGGCGCCTCCGGGAGCGTAGGCGCGGCGCAGCGCCGCGAGCGCGCGGCGTGCGACGGCGCAGGCCTCGGGGAGGCGGCGGGGGAGCGGCATCCAGAGGTTGAGCGGCCAGAGCAGCGGCGCCGAGACCTGGAACACCTGCAGGAAGACCTTCGCCCCCACGAACGCCACCAGGTGGATCATCTGCTGCTAGCTCGACGAGGCTGTGGTACTGGGACAAGCAAGAATAAGAATGGTGCTGTGTCTGTCAGCTGCCGCACTGGTGTGATCTTGTTTTGCTTTTGCCTTTGTCGGGAGGATGCGGCCTTCCCCGTGTGCGAGCGCGAACAAAACGACCAGTTTTTTTTTTTTTTTTTTTTTTCATACTTGTATTCATAATAGAGGAAACCAGTACAAGGCCAACATACAAGCAACGAAAACAACAGGAGAAAACCAGAGAGCAGCGCCGCTGCAACAAGCCAACCCAACCTCGACGAACTCCAGCCGGAGTCCGCCACCGTGGAGCAGAAGAGCTCCTAGCACCATGGCGTCGAAGAGCCGCAACGTCCACCAACTCCTGGGAGCTGGATCTGAAAGCTGATGAAGAACATCGGCCGGGGCCGCGCCCCGAGCCGCTTCTGCCCCGGATCCGGGCCTGCGCCGCACCACCTCCGCCGGAGATGGACAGATCCGCCACCAACCCGCCACACCACCCCGCAGCAGCCGCCTCGCAGCTTCTCCTCCTCCCCCGGCCTTGAACCCACTCGCCACCCGTCTGCCGCCGAAGCCGGACGAAGCAACGGCAGACAGGGAACGCACCTGTGGCTTGACGACCAGTTGCGTGCGAGTGAAAGACGGAGAACCTGGCCAGGTTTGGGTAGCTTGACGATGACCCACCTGACGTGTCGACGTGCTGTTACTGTCTTCAGGTCAGAAACGGGACCGTCCTGTTGGTGGGTGGGACGGCCTAGCTAAGCTACGCCAGCCAATCAAATTAGTTTACTAGGAGTACTCCAAAAATGACAATTAGCCGACCTGGTTATTTTACCTCCGGGGCGTTTTCAAGCGTCCACGTCACCGTGAAACGTGGCACGGTCTAGCGGATATCTGGGTTCCGTCGAGAAGATTTTTTTTTCGATAAAGAGATTTTAATACTTAAACTTATTACACCCGGCCTCTGCATAACTAGAATGCACACAGCCCTAACCAGTTCACGAGTGACAGAACAGAAAATAAAAAGACGAATTACATATCAGAATGAAAAAGTGTAAAGACGCCTAAGGCCTTGTTCGGCAGGCTAGTTTCAGCCGAGTTTTGAGTGTAAATTCCCGGCCCAATTAAAGACATGAGAAAACACGCGAGCACTGTTCGGCAGGCCGGGCTCGGCAGGGCAAAACCCAGGAAAACTGGTCGAACCACGTCGGGTTGGCCGGGATCGAAGATGCGAGGGGTACTCGCGTTTCTTGCGCGTCTTCGAGCTCTGGCAGCGTGGCTCGTCGCCTCCGCCCTCCGCCGTCGCTCGTCGCCTCCCCCCTCCGCCGACGTGCAAGCCTTCTTCTTCCCTGACATCAAGGTTTTCCTCAGCTCCTGGCGCTTTAGTCCCTTGCGCCGCCGACGGGTTCTTTGATCCCGGCGGCGCCGGAGCTCCTGACGCCGTCGCGGCTCTCGTTCTCCGTCGCACATCTTCGGGATAGAAGAATTCTATCAGGTACGTCTTCCCCTCCTGCTCTTGATTTAGTTCTAAGTTATCAGCAGCAATTTGTACTGCCTAGGGTTTCGATCTGATTGTGTAGGATCTAAGAAATCTTGAGTTCTTGGTTCACGTGAGTTCTTGATCGGCCGATACTAGTGTCGACTGTAGTATACTTGGTAGATGCATATGAGTATAGGTACCTGAAGCATCTTATGGTGGATCATGTGGCGGATATTTGGTACATGTGGCTTTGCATATGCTAATTTGGTGAATTTAGATGGTATGTTAGTTTTACATACATGTGTACCTCGCTGAGATTCATGAAACCTGGCCTTTTATCAAACTTAGTAAATAAATTAGTTTAGTTTTTGGGCCGTGATGTTAGTTTACTTTGCAAGTGTTCTCTTTCAGCGAGATTTTGTGTGTGAAGTTTTAATACCTGTTCAGTCTTGTGTCCATTTTTAAATTCCTCTAGATATGCTTTCATTGTTATCACTGACTAGAACCATATTTTTTTTGTGTCAAGTTACTCCAATGCATGTTCTCGTCCATTTAAAATTCTGATATTTTGGAACTGTACTCCGGTTTGCTCTGTAATATGTTGCTCTGTACTCCGGGTCGTCATCATGAAGAGCTTCTGCATTAAGCACAGCTCCTTGATCAGCTGTATTAAAGCGTAGAGAACTATGATGCAAATCTCTTCTTGATCAAGAGCTACTAAATTATCCCATAGTGCACGAGCTGTTAGTGTTCCTGAAACTTTATGTCTACCTTTCCGCTAGGTGCGAGACCAAGGGCCTCATGGAATCACTGCTTGTAGTCCCTGTTTTAAGCTGTAGTAGTTACCTTTATTTAGTTTCTTCTAGTAGCAGCAAATTAAGAGCAAAACGTGTCCTGCAATTGTTCTAAAGTTCATCTAGTACCAGCTGTAGCAGCCGGTTTCCTCTACATTTGTACTACAGAAGTTCACTGTCCAGCAGCTTGTGCTACTCTGTTCTGTTCTTGGTTACCTTCAGTTCTTGGTTGCCTCTAAAATGTCTACATTGTGCCAGGTTCCTCTCATGCAAGCTTTCAAGTTCGTGATCTTGCTCCTGCATCTTGTTTCAGTGATTTGTTCCTACGACGATGCGTGAGATGATTTGATCCTGCGATGATGCGTCAGATGTTTTGAGCAAATAATTTGAAACTTGCATGAGCCGTTGCTCGTTTTTGTTCCCGTAACGCCGCATCAGATCGTGTTCCTCTGATTTGTTCCTGTGATATGCTTGAGATTGATGTGATAAACCTGGGAATTATATATGACTATTCAAACCTGCGTGAGAACATATCAGTTTTGTGTGTTTAAACCTGCATGTATTGTTTCTGATGTTGTGCTGAACTGTGTGCTCATGTGTTGTTTAAAAAGATCAGCTTTTGTGTGTTCAAATCCTATGAAAATAAATCAGTTTTTATGTGCTATGGTTCTGTGAAAAAAGATCACATTTTTAGTTGTTGCTGAAACACTTGTCTGCGAAACACTTGTACCAAACAACTAGATTTGGTGGAGGGTTTTGGTGGAGAAGGGGATTGGGAGGGGTTAGAGTGTTTTGGGTGTGAGGAGTGTTTTCACCCAAAACACTAGGTAATATACACCCAAAAACACCCCAATACTCTCCAGCCGAACAAGGCCTAAGGTGATGGAGGGCAGATCCGAAGATTATGTTGCCATCCATGCTGGGAAAACAACCCCACCGCTGCAGCCTCCAGTCGCGAAGTCAGCTCCAAAAATAGGTCGCGATGTTTCACACGCTGCAGTGCCGACCATGAACGGAGCGTAGCTGTGCACCGGTAGATAACCTGCATAAGAGAAGCATTTTTATCGTTAAAAACCTTGTCGTTTCGACATAGCCAGAGCGACCAAATAACGGCAATCGCTCCCACCCTAATAAGAAGCCTGAACCTAGGGTCCACACCATTTAGCCTATTGCCAAAAATATTCGCAACGCTACGTGGTGGGTATAGGGTAGATCCTATCTGGATGGCTGACCATATGGAATGCGCAAACTTGCAATGGAAAAAATAAATGTTTTATTGTCTCATCATGATGACAAAAGACACATTTTTTTACTTTCATGCCAATTGCGTTTTACAAGGTTGTCTTTAGTAAGAATTATCCCACGACGAAGATACCACGCAAACACTTTAGTTTTAAGTGGGATCTTCATCTTCCAAAATTTACTGTTACTATCAACTGGTAAGTCTGATTGAATTAACACTTTGTACATAGAATTAACTGAGAATTTTCCATTCTTATTAAGATTCCATTGAAACTTATCTGACCCATTCGTCAACCGGACAGAATCCAGTCTCTGAATCAGTGCATTCCAAGATGCCTGTCTAGGGAAATTAAACTTCTCCTGAAGGATACATTCGGTGGGGAAGATCTCATCACCTTAGCGAGCGTGTCACCTTTGTGTCGCACAATATTATACAAAGCCAGATATTGTTCTCGGAGCGTGGTTTGTCCCAACCATTTATCCTCCTAGAACCTAATTTCTGAACCATCATTAATTGAGAACGAGCCATGTAGTTATATAAATACATCAATGATCGATGCATGTTCTGGTATTACCTAAGTATATTAAAGACAAGAGATTTTGAGCCCTCAGAGCGAGCCAGCGCTTCCGCGCACTATTTTACTGTGCCCTCTACAGTGTAACAGTGCCGCAGAAGGACCTAACTGTAATTAGTCAAAAACTCAGGGATTTCCTCGAAACAAAACATTACAGAAACCCCCCTGAGAAGGACCTTCTTGCAATTTTGCAAAAACTCATAACTTCTTTGTAAAACGTTCCGCAGATCCCCTCTCTCCTTTCTCTCTCCCGCACGGTGCCCGACCTCGCCGGAGCCGCCGACGCTCACCGCCGCCGTTGTTCTCTTCCCCGGACAAATCGATGCCCATAGCGAGCTTCGGCGTCACTTCCTCTCCCTCCTCGCTGATTCTTAGCTTCCGGAACGGCGCGAGTTCGCCAGAATCGACTTCGCCGTCGTCGGCATCCGCCGCCGTGTTCGAAACCTGCCGGTGGAGCTACGACGACCATTCAGGGGCGGCGCCGCCACTCCTGTGCACCCCGCGTCGAAGCGCATCCAGCGCGCCTAAGCGCACATCCTGGCTCGCCGTGGCGCGCCGCCGCCGTGCTCCACGCCGCCGCGGCTATACCACGCCATTGCTGACGTCACTGGGACGTCAGCGTGGGACCCAGCTGTCAGCTCCTCACGTTTTCACAGAATGAAAAAAAAACTGACATGTGGGTCCTACATGTCATGAATTTCGCAATTACAACAAACAATAAATTACTGAAAATTGTAAAATTTATAACTTCTAAACTACAATTCAGAAAAATACAAATAATATGTCAAAAAAATCAATTTCCACAAATTTTCAAACTTTGTACACAAAAGTTGAAAGAGCATTGTCGCTCTTAATCATGTTTTGATGTTGATGATAATACAAAGTTTGCATCTAACAGTTTTATACAAGTTTGAACAGGTCTTACGATTGTTATCATTGCATTCGCGCTGCGAATCTCTTCAATTTGATGGAAGTTTGCCAGGGAGTACTACCGCTGGGATAGGCGGTAGTACCACCAGCTCCCAGGAAACAACACTGCAGTGGCAGTACCGCTGCTGGTTCCGCCAGCAGTACCGCTGAATTTGGGTTCTGGGCGCTTGAGCGGTACCACCAGCGGTACCAGCCGGTACCGCTGAGGTGGAATGGTTGGTTCTGGTACCGCTGCCAGTACCGCTATTTCCAGCGTTCGGAGGCCGTGTCCGGTACCTCGAGCGGTACCTGGAGCGGTACCAGCTGGTACCGGGCGCGTGGGATTCGTGAAGAAGGAAGACGACCGTTGACTGCCCGTGCTGCTGCTGAGAAGATCCCAGCGGTACCACCGCTTGTTCCAGCGGTAGTACCGCTGGCTTGGTCTTCTGCCACCCAACGGCCAGATTGTTTTGAAGGGGTATTTAAACCTCTTCTCCTACCTTGCGATATTTTGAGCTACTAGAATTGAATCCCCATTGTTGCCAAAGCTTCAAACTACTAGATCTCCCACTCCAACCACTCAATCGACTTGATACTTTGAGGAGTGTCATAGGAGGTCTAGATCTACGTCTCCACCGAAGGAATTTCAAATCCCCCCACACTATGTGTGGAACTTGCATCTTGGGTTGCTTGTAACTCGAGGTGCCTTTGTGAGTCTCGGAGGAAGTCCGAGGCATTGTTGGGAGGCTCCAACTCATTGTGGAGTTCCCCGACCTTTGTGTACCGGCTTGGTCAACGCCATCAAGGTGACCTCATAGTGAATGAGCCGAACCCCCACGGGTAAAGCTCACGGAGAATAGAGTGAGCACATCCGTGCTATTGGAGCGCCTAGGTGGCTCCACACTCCTCCAACGTAGACGTACTTCCCTTGGGAAGGAACTACGGGAAACATCTCCGTGTCTCCACTTTGCGGTTACTTCTATCCTTTACTTGTTGCTTCCGCTACGTTGCTTACCTTGCTTGTATCACATAGGTTGCTATCACTAGTGCACATCTAGTCAACCTTGTTATACTTTGCTCAAGCCTTAATTAATCGAAAAAGAATTAAAATTTGGTAGTCGCCTAATCACCCCCCCTCTAGTCGACATATCGATCTTTCAATTGGTATCAGAGCCTCGTCTCTTATCTAAGGCTTCACCGCCTAAGAGAATATGTCGGACGTCGTGGACCCTCTCGCATCGGTTACTAATGAACGCTTTGGTGAGGTTGTTAGTGAACTCAAGAGTGAGATATCGAATCTCAATACCGAGATCACTACCAACCTCAACATAAGCATGAAGGAATCGATGCGAGAAATGTTCAAGGAGTTCCTAGGGAAACCGGATCCTCCTAAGGTTGATTTACCCTCCTTGGAAAATGTCCCGGGAAGTTAGATACTCTTCCTTCTACGGGTATTGTCAATGCGGACGGAAAGGCGCAAGCCAATCCCGAAACAAAGAACTCCGAGGATGGTAACTCAACCCCAAGGAAGCCGCCGGGGTGTATGCTAATGTTCCACCGGAACAAGTGTATAACACAATCCACCAACACGTCTCTCCGCCACACATCGCCAATATGGGCGCACCTCCTAAGCTTGATCCAAAAGACTTTCCTAATTGGCAATTCTCTATGCGTTCACACATGTCTAGTTGTTGTGTTTTCTTGATTGACATTTTAGAGCAAGGCTTCCATCCTCAAGACCCACACAACATGACTCCAACGGAGAAGGCCAATCATCAACTCAACGCCACCGCCATGCACATGATACAAACGGCCGCAAGCCCAACTTATCGCACGCATATCCGTATGTGCACGACGGCAAAGCAATGTTGGGAGAATCTTCATAACTTGTTCTTGGGGAACAAAAGCATTCAACTTTCCAAGTATGAAGCGGTTCAAGATGAAGCCGATGAGTTTGTGATGAATGAAGATGAGACCCCCGAAGATCTCTATCGAAGACTCTCCGCTCTTGCCATCACCTTGAATGATTTCGGTTTTGAGAAGTTTGAAGATAATTGGATCAAGCGCAAATTTCTCAAGGCCATCACTCCCTCAAATCAAGGCTTAGCTCAAACCATTCGATCAAGACCGGACTTCTCAACACTTGACTCCAACACCGTGCTCAACGAGTTTGTATCCATTGGAATGGTTGTCAAGAGCTCTATTCATGCTCAAGCTCGGCAAAGAGGACTTGCGGGACAATCTCCAAATGTCGCTTTGAAGTCCACCCATCACTAGTGAAGAAGAGTTTGAACATGGAGTTGAAGAGGAGGATACGGAGGACGTCAAGCAAGAATATTATGAGCACATGGCCTTGCTTCAAGAGCCTTTTGGGGCAACCGTTCCAAGAGATCTTCGTCAAGACCTTTTGCTAAGAAGAACTTCGTTGCAAGACCAAGAGGAGACCGTCCAAAGACTTGCTATAATTGTAGTAATCTCAATCACTACATTGCCGATTGTCCTTGGGAGAATCGAGAGGACCACAATGGCAAGCTTGTGAGAAAAGACAAGTCCAAGGGCAACGGCAACAAGAACTACGTGAAGAAGAGGGTAGTCAATGCCTTGTGTGTTCAAGATAGAAAAGTTTTGGAAGAATACATGTCCGGTGATGAAGATGAAGATGAAGTTGTAGCTACCGCTCGCATTGCCATAGCTACACCTTCCTCTACACCGTCATCCCTATTTGAATCCCCCAATGAAAATGAGTCCATTCCCTACACATGTCTCATGGCAAAAGCCACCTCGGTAACTCCTTCTACCAAACCTATTGCCTCTACATCCCTTCCTTATTGGATTGTGTAGAGAATGTTGTGAAGGAGCCCCAAAGTCCAAATGAGGTGGACTTATGGCTAGCTAATCTTAAGGGAGAAGACAAAGTGAATGTTGATGCTCTTTTGGAGCAACTTGAGGAAACTAACTCTCTTGTAGATCAAAAGGAGGAGATCATTTCGGGCATGGCAAACCGTGAGGTTGACTATGCTAATGAGATAGCGGATTTCTCTATCGCTCTTGAAAAGGAGCAAACTCGTAGAGGTCTCTTGAGGAGGCCCTATCTAATTTAGAGGAATCCTATGCTATTGACATGTCTAGAGTTAAAAAGGATCATGAACATGCTCTTGCTACTTCTAAAGTCTATAAGAATGAGAAGCTTGAGCTAGGCATTGAACATGCTAGACTTGAGAAGGAAAACAAGAGACTTGAAGAGGAACTCAAAACCCTCAAAGAGTCTTTTGCCAAACTTGAGAAGTCTCATGATCAATTCCTAGGTCAACAAGTGAAAGAAGTTATTGCATCCACATCAAATGAAATTGTTGCTAAATCTATTATTTGTTGTGAGCATGCTAACCTTGTTGAAGAGAATGCTAAGTTGAAATCTCAACTTGAGAAGGGCATTATGGCTTGTGCCCAAGGAGAAAAGAACCTCAATGACCTTTTGAGCAATCAAAAGGATCAAATTGGAAAAGAAGGACTTGGTTTCTCTACCAAGTCAAAGAAGAAGAACAACAAGAAGAAGAAGCCTTCTCCCTCTTCAAAAGCTATTATCTTTGTGAAGGAGGGGGAGTTGGCTAAAGAGAAGGAGACCAACACCATTGTGGGTGGTGAGGTCACAAGGGACCTTCCTACCCATAATGACTTTGCCGGCAAATATAACCCATCTTATGTTCTTATGAAATCTAAAGATGGTCATGTTTATGCTAAATATGTTGGCACTTCTTATGGTGATGATTATCATTGGACTATTTGGGTTCCAAAGACCCTTGTGACTAACAAAAAAGGACCCATCGAAAAATGGGTACCTAAATCAAAGACTTGATTCCTTGTAGGGTGTGGCGTCCGGTGCGGGTCGATGGACGGTGGATAGTGGCGCATCCCAACACATGACCGGACGCATTGACTTGGTGGATGATATTGAACCTCCTCTACCTCAATATTCACGAGTCAAAATTGGTGACAACCGCGAGCTTAAGGTATTGGGACGAGGCAAGGTCGTTGTTGCTAGAGAGGTCTCTATCAAGAATGTACTTGTCGTTGAGTCCCTTGGCTACAACTTACTCTCCGCAAGCTATTGAACAACACCCCATATGAGATTCTTCTTGGGAAGAAACCGGATCTTTCTTATTTTCGTGTCTTTGGATGCAAGTGCTTCATTCGCAAGAAAGGTAACCGGTTATCTAAGTTTGAGACTAGATCTATAGAGGGCATCTTTGTTGGTTACTCCACAAACTCTCACGGCTATAGAGTCTACAACAAGACCACCGGTCAAGTTGAAGAATCTAGTGACGTGAAGTTTGATGAGGATAATGGCTCCCAAGTGGGGCAAGTTGATCCTAATGTTGTAGGTGATGTACCTATGGAGCTCGCTCTAAGAAGGATGGCAATTGGGGACATTCGTCCCATTGAAGAGGATCCTCCTCAAGTTCAAGATCCTCCTCGAGCTCCTCCTCAAGTCATACCATCACCAACTCAAGATCCTCCCCGTAACCAAGAACAAACTCCGAGCCCTCAAACAAGTGAGCAAGGTCAAGAACAAGATCAACCTAGTGGTTCCTCTCCACAACTTGATGTTCAAGACCAAGCTTTAGATGGTGCACACGACAATAGTCAAGAACAAGATAAACCTAGTGGTTCCTCTCCACAACTTGATGTTCAAGACCAAGCTCTAGATGGTGCACACGACAATGATCAAGAACAAGATCAAGGTGGTCCACATCAAGATCAAGCTCAAGATCAAAACAATGCACATGACTCCGATGATGAAGGAAATGATCAAGTCATCTCTCAAGAAACTTCGGAGGAGACCAAGAAGAGAAGAGAATTGCGAAGAGAGCAAAAATTAACTCGCTTAGAGCATACATTGGACAAAGTTCTTGGAAGTGTCCAAAGCAAGGTCGTCACAAGAAAACAATTGGCAAGCTTTAGCACCAACCATGCTTTTGTGTCCTTCATCGAGCCCAAGAAGGTGTATGAAGCTCTTGAAGATCATGATTGGATTGATGCCATGCATGAAGAACTCAATAACTTCAAGCGCAACAAGGTGTGGAAGTTGGTGCCAAGGCCAAATGGGTGCAAGAACGTCATCGGCACCAAGTGGGTCTTCAAGAACAAGCAAGATTCGAACGGCATTGTCATTCGAAACAAGGCAAGATTGGTGGCACAAGGCTACTCTCAAGTCGAAGGTGTTGACTTCGGTGAAACCTATGCCCCCGTTGCTCGTCTTGAATCTATTCGCATCTTGCTTGCATATGCATCTCATCATAACTTTAAATTGCAACAAATGGATGTTAAAAGTGTCTTCCTTAATGGTCCTATTAATGAGTTGGTATATGTTAAGCAACCTCCCGGGTTTGAGGATCCCAACCATCCGGACCATGTTTACAAGCTCGACAAGGCACTCTATGGCCTTAAACAAGCCCCACGTGCGTGGTATGAGCACCTTCGAGAGTTTCTTGTAGACCGTGGGTTCCAAGTTGGTGTTATTGACCCCACCCTCTTTACCAAGAAGGTGGGTGGCAATCTTTTCATATGCCAACTCTATGTAGATGACATCATTTTTGGTTCTACTAACAATGCTTTCAATGATGAGTTTGCAAAGCTAATGACAAGCAAATTTGAGATGTCCATGATGGGGGAGTTGAAGTACTTCCTAGGATTTGAAGTGAAGCAATATAGGGAAGGTACCTTCATCAATCAAGCCAAATATACCCAAGACATGCTTAAGAGGTTCACGATGATGGAGCTCAAACCTTACAAGACACCCATGTCCACCTCCGTCAACCTCCACACCGACACCGAGGGTAACGATGTCGATCAAAAACTCTATCGCTCGATGATTGGCTCTTTGTGCATCTAGACCGGATATTATGTTTAGTGTGGGTAAATGTGCAAGGTATCAAGCGGCTCCCAAAGAGAGCCACTTAGTGGCGGTTAAGCGCATCTTTCGATATTTGCTTCATACCCCAAACTTTGGTCTTTGGTATCCCAAGGGTTCAAGCTTCCATCTCATGGGGTACTCGGATGCGGATTATGCCGGAGAGAAGAAGGATAGGAAGTCTACATCCGGGAGTTGTCAATTTCTTGGCCGCTCCTTGGTGTGTTGGTCTTCCAAGAAGCAAAATTGTGTTGCTCTCTCCACCACCGAAGCCGAGTACATCTCCGCCGCAAGTTGTTGTGCTCAACTCTTATGGATGGTGCAAACTATGAAGGATTATGGTATTAACCTCACGAAGGTGCCCCTCTTTTGCGACAATGAGAGTCCTATCAAGATCGCCCACAACCCCGTGCAACATGCCAAGACGAAGCATATTGAAGTCCGTCATCATTTAATCCGGGAGCATGTGGAGAGGGGCAACATTGACCTTTCTTTTGTAGGAACCAAGGATCAACTTGCGGATATCTTCACGAAGGCCCTTGATGAACCAAGATTTCGAGAGTTGAGGAATGAACTAAATGTCATTGATGCGAGCAACTTTGCTTGACCGCCTTGTACAAGTACCCATAGTAGACATCGTAACTAGTTTAGATGCATGCATGGAAATAGGGGGAGTGTAGCTCAACTCATGAGTCAACACTACTTCTATTATGCGCACATAGACAATTCGTGCTTCATTCGGTCACTCCGGTGACAAATTGTGCTTAAACGATGAGTATTGGCCTTGAACCCAAGATATATCTTCGCGGTTTTGGGTTGATAATTGCTCATACATGGTGGCCTAGGCCACCGCCCTCCTCCTTATGAGGAGTTGATCTTCATTTGATCTTAGTTGGGTCGTTAGCATCGATTTCTCCATTTTTGGTGTCTTGATGCCAAAGGGGGAGAGATATCTATTAGGTCTATCGGGGATTTGCATGGGTTAAGTCACAAGCTTTTGTGTTCTCTTTGATTCTTATAAGCTTGTGAACTTTGTTTGTTATCGCTTCAAGTACCTTGTTATGCATGGTGTAAGACATGTTTAAACTTCGTTTATTAGCTTTGAACTTCCTATGCTAGTTGCAAGATTTGTGCTTTTATGCTATATTATTTATCTTGCATGGCTTGAAAAATCTAGGGGGAGTGTTGATCCTAGTTGATGTGCATTTTGGATATTCAAAGACTACTCTTGAGTAGTGCACATATCTAGGGGGAGCTCCGTCTAAATTTTTCGAACCTTTGTAGCAAATCATTGTATTGTCATCAATCATCAAAAAGGGGGAGATTGAAAGAGCATTGTCGCTCTTAATCATGTTTTGATGTTGATGATAATACAAAGTTTGCATCTAACAGTTTTATACAAGTTTGAACAGGTCTTATGATTGTTATCATTGCATTCGCGCTGCGAATCTCTTCAATTTGATGGAAGTTTGCCAGGGGCGGTACTACCGCTGGGATAGGCGGTAGTACCGCCAGCTCCCAGGAAACAGCACTGCAGTGGCAGTACCGCTGCTGGTTCCGCCAGCAGTACCGCTGAATTTGGGTTCTGGGCGCTTGAGCGGTACCACCAGCGGTACCGCCAGCGGTACCAGCCGGTACGCTGAGGTGGAATGGATGGTTCTGGTACCGCTGCCAGTACCGTTATTTCCAGCATTCGGAGGCCGTGTCCGGTACCTCGAGCGGTACCTGGAGCGGTACCACTGGTACCGGGCGCGTGGGATTCGTGAAGAAGGAAGACGACCGTTGACTGCCCGTGCTGCTGCTGAGAAGATCCTAGCGGTACCACCACTTGCTCCAGCGGTAGTACCGCTGGCTGGTCTTCTGCCACCCAACGGCCAGGTTGTTTTGAAGGGGTATTTAAACCTGTTCTCCTACCTTGGGATATTTTGAGCTACTAGAATTGAATCCCCATTGTTGCCAAAGCTTCAAACTACTAGATCTCCCACTCCAACCACTCAATCGACTTGATTCTTTGAGGAGTGTCATAGGAGGTCTAGATCTACGTCTCCACCGAAGGAATTTCAAATCCCCCCACACTATCCGTGTGGAACTTGCATCTTGGGTTGCTTGTAACTCGAGGTGCCTTTGTGAGTCTCGGAGGAAGTCCGAGGCATTGTTGGGAGGCTCCAACTCATTGTGGAGTTCCCCGACCTTTGTGTACCGGCTTGGTCAACGCCATCAAGGTGACCTCATAGTGAATGAGCCGAACCCCCACGGGTAAAGCTCACGGAGAATAGAGTGAGCACATCCGTGCTATTGGAGCGCCTAGGTGGCTCCACACTCCTCCAACGTAGACGTACTTCCCTTGGGAAGGAACTACGGGAAACATCTCCGTGTCTCCACTTTGCGGTTATTTCTATCCTTTACTTGTTGCTTCCGCTACGTTGTTTACCTTGCTTGTTTCACATAGGTTGCTATCACCTAGTGCACATCTAGTCAACCTTGTTTCACTTTGCTTAAGCCCTAATTAATCGAAAAAGAATTAAAATTTAGTAGTCGCCTAATCACCCCCCCCCCCCCCCCCTCTAGTCGACATATCGATCTTTCAAAAGTTCCCTAAGAAAAAATGCACAAAAAAAATGCAAATAATATTTCATAACTTCTCAAACACTACCAATTTCCCATACTTCCCACACACAAAAATAATAATAATTTCCAAAAAAATATATATAATCAACAATTTAAATATATCCACCTGGAAAATTGCCGACGTCACCGGGACGTCAGCGTGGGACCCAGATAGATTTCAAAAAAATATAATCAACAATTTAAATATATACACCTGGAAAATATGGGAAAAAATATATCAACATGACCATAAAAAAAAAGCTAACTATTTATGCCATGTAATCAAATTCCAAATTAGAATATTCTAAACTTGCGAATACCTTTTAGGATTAAAAAGATTCTAACCAACAATTTTAAGTATATTTATCAAAAAAAACATGTAAAATATGTCAACATGCCCGAAAAAAAAAACCGACTATTTATTTCGTGCAATCAAATTTCAAATTTGAATAATTCAAGCTTTTAAAAGTCTTAAAAATCTATTCATTTTACGATCGTAAGAAGAAATCAAAACTACAAAACTTCCTAATTTGACTATTTCCCAAAACCTAAACAGTTTTTTAGCAACATCTTTCTTTACACTAAAATAATTTTCAAATCTAAATAACTTTTTAAATGTAAACATTTTCAACTTCGAATTATATCACACAGGATTGCCATTTTACCTAAGTATATAAAATCCCAATTTGACTTTTTCCCAAAACCTAAACAATTTTAAGCAACATCTTTCTTTACCCTGAAATAATTTTCAAATCTAAATAACTTTTTAAATGTAAACATTTTCAACTTCGAATTATATCACACAGGATTGCCATTTAAAATTGAATATTTTTAAAATTTAAATAATTTTCAAATCTAACCACTTCCAAAATTGAATTATACCACACAGGCTCAACACACACAATTAAATGTTTTAAAAGTTTAAATACGTTTCAAATCTAACCATTTTTACGAACGTAAAATGAATACAAATTTGAATAACTTCCTAATTTAAACAGTTTTACAAAACTAAACAATTTTTTATGTTCACACGAATTAACGCTTACGCAGCAATCCAGCACACAGTCACTATTCTCCGGTGCTAACGTCATCCCGACGTGACGGTGAGACCGTTTAGTCGGCGACTTATTCTTTTCCACATGAATTCAATAAATTGTTGAATCCTTGACATGCGGGCTCACTTTGCTTACACAAACCCCAGGAAAAAAAAGAAATTGGAAAATCAATAATTTAAAATCTATCCGTCAAAACAATGTGCCATAGATATCAAAACGTCCAACAAAATACATGATAACTACTTATACCAAAATACAAACATTTTTTTGGACATTACAATTTAGCAAATATTTAGAGAAAACCTAAATATATTCCCTCTGATTAAATGAAGTTGTATTTAAAATATGTCAAACTACAAACATAAACCTACATATATTTAAACAATTAGAATTACTAAAATTTTGAAACTACTCCAAACAACAGATTTCAACAAATTTTAACACTTTGAATTTAAAAATTACAACAAAAAAAACAATTCTCTTTACAAGATATATTATGCAACTAAAACAAAAAGAAACAAAGCATTAACATCTTCCTAACTTTTTTATTCATTACGAAGAATGCTAACTATTTATAAGGAGAAAAAAACATGTTTAAATATTCCAATTTAATAAATACTTCAGGAAAAAAACCAAATGCACTCCCTCCACTTATATGAATTTAAATTTATTATATACTCATATGATACATTCCCTCCAATTACAAGCTTAAATTCAAAATTTTAACTCGACAATTATTTGAATGCAACCTAAATTAATTTACCCTGATTACGAAATTCAATTCAACAAATGTATATTACCACCAAAATAGACTTAAATTAAATATTAATGTGAAAATATAATTTTAACATTTCAATTCATTAGAATTTAGATACATACCACACAACAAAATTTCAGCAAATTTCAACATTTTTAAACCCAACAGGTGCGGCGTGCGCCACACCAAATTTACCTAGTAGGCTGTGCATGTAGGACTTCTATAGGCTGTGTATGTAGGACTGAGAAGTATCAGTAATATGGTGGCAATAGCACCATGATTATTTGATTCAGCATAATGTTCAATTTCGACCTTGTTCTTAGAAGTATTTCACAAGAAGAAAGGACCTAGCGGTGTATCGTGATCATCTAGGCACCTACATTGGGTTCCTGAAGGTGCTAGACATCAACGCAGGGTCGAGAGGCAACTATGGAGCTATTGTCCGAGATATCATCTCACTGAAGTACTCTCTCACGGGATAAGTCCTAATTCATAACAAGAGCTTATTCTTGACATACATATACATTACGTTTATGCTAAAAAAAACAATTCCAACTGGCTAATTGCCTAATTGTTAACACACTATATTACTTTGGTTTTAATTACAGTAATGCTAACATAAATTTGGTAAATCTCCACCCCTTAGAAGGGTGCTACAAAAAACAGCATGGCCACATCCATACACTGGAAAAAAACGAGCATAAACCACAGCAATTTGGAGCTCACAATACCAGTCAGAGAGATCATGACCCCAGATCCATTCTCCTACACTGCTAACACTCTTCTATTAGCTTTTCTAGGCAGAGCAAAAGGCATTTAGCTCTGGACATGATCAATTTCTTCCGTAGGCATTACTAGGAGTTGCTAGTGAGATCACTGTCATCATTGTCAAGAGTGGTATCTGATTCCTTCAGCTCCTGAATCATCTTGAGTACTTGCCATGAAGTTGGAGGACTCTCTGTTTGAAGACCGAATGCAAGAAAATGCAATGTCAACAATCATCGAAAGGCGCTTGCTGTACACTCCTTCGTCTTGCCTTGCTGACATGGCATAGGTCTGCAGATTGGTTGCAACCATGACTGAGTTCTCAAGTGGTGTATTTGTGCTAAGGAGCTCGAGCAGTAGGACACCAAAAGCATAGACGTCTAGTTTGGAGTTCGTATTCTCTGGTGCTCCATAAGCAGCGTCATGGAGCCCGAATTTTTGGGGAAAGAAAATGAAAATTCGTATTTCAAAGTTTCAAAAATATCTATTTTTTGTTACAGAGGTGCATAGAAAAGATTTCAATGCCCCTGCAAAAAAAAAATGATTTCTATATACGTGCAAGAAATTTGTCAAAAAAATGTGGTATTTCGGGTTACGAAAATGACAAGAATATGGCTCTAAGTCCTCCAAGTCAAAAATATGTGGTATTTCGGGTTACAAAAGGTCTTCACATTTTTTTATTGTACAGCGCATGCAAACACACAATTCAATGACATTTTGTACGTACATGACATACTGCTTCGTCGATTATTTCTAGTCATTTGAGGTTTCCTGAGCAAACAAAACATTTTTCCTAAGTATTAATTCATAACTCTCTCTCCACCTTGTTTCTTTTGCTCGCTGTAAGTAATATGTTTCCAAAGGAGTCTTACATAGATTGGATTATTTCCGATCAAGTTTCTTTTGGCAAGGTGATGGCGAAAAAAAGAAATATCGACTGGCTAAATAGAATGTTGTTTGCCGACCAAAAGACCAGGGAGGACTGGGTATTCAGGACCTCCAGGTTAAGAACTCAGCTCTCCTCGGTAAGTGGCTATTTAAATTACTTACTTAAGATGGGGTTTGGCAAACACTCCTTAAACGAAAGTACATATGCTCAAAAGCGCTATCACAGGTATATTGGAAACCTGGTGACTCGCACGTCTGGGCTGATCTGATGGCGGCAAAGAAGCATTTCTTCCACTTTGGAGTATTTAAAATTAAGGATGGTTCGGAGATAAGATTCTAGGAGGATAAATGGTTAGGTAATACCACCCTTCGGGAATAGTATCCGACCTTATACAATATTGTTCGTGACAAAGGGGAAACCATAGCCACGGTTATGCAGTGTTCGCCACCCAATGTGACGTTCAGGCGAGACTTAATTGGGCCGAGACTCACGTCTTGGAATACCTTGTTGGAACGGTTGACTCACGTTCAACTTACACAAGGTGCCGATGAGTTTTGTTGGAATCTATGTGGGAATGAAAAATTATCGGTAGATTCCATGTATAGGGCATTAGTCCACTCCGATGTCCCAGTCGATGATAATAAGAAAATATGGCAAATAAAGATACCACTAAAACTGAAAGTGTTTACTTGGTATCTTCGTAGGGGTGTCATTTTAACAAAGGATAAACTTGTTAAGCGAAACTGGCATGGAAGTAGAAAGGTTATGTTTTGTCCACATCTGGAGACAATGAAACACTTGTTCTTCGAGTGTAGCTTTGCACGTTCTTTTTGGTGAGCCATACAGATAACTTCTAACTTAAGTCCACCCAAGTCCGTTGCACATGTATTTGGCAACTGGTTACATGGGATAATAAGAAGTAAAGAACAGTTATGAGGGTGAGAGCGATAGCCGTTATATAGTCGCTTTGGTTGTATAGAAATGACAAGTTTTTCAATGATAAAGATTCTTTTCGTTTGCAGGTACTCTACCGATGCACAGATATTCTGCGTTCGTGGTCCACCTTACAACAAGCGGGACATCGAGGCCTCTTTACGGAGGCATGTGCACGACTGGAAGAAGTGGCGAGGGATATTTTTATCCAAAATGGATGGTCGCTTGGATAGGCGGATTGGACCTCCATAAGCATTGTCGATTTACTTTCAGGATTGTATTTCGTCTAGTGCTACCTTTTTCTTTTCATTCTGTTGGATTGCGGCTATGTGCATTCTTATGCAGAGGCCGGGTGTAATGTTTAAACCTTTTAAGTAATAAAGCCCTTTATCTTAAAAAAAAAGTAATATGTTTGCCTATCGAGAGTCTCGTGGCTTTGGGACAACCAATATGCATGACATGTACCTACCAACCGGTACAACCAAATCTTAGACTTTATCGAGATATTTACGACACCTTGGCCAGTAGTACCATCTTAGTGCATAAATAGAGATAAAGGAGCAATATAATAAAGCAACATAGAGTTATCATGCCCTAGAAATGAAAGCCGAACTAATTGCCACAGTTATATGTATCGGCATAGAACATCGATCGATCGGTGCAGGTGTAGCTTGTGTATGTCGGACTGAGATTTATGAGTAATCGGCTGGTGACAATGGTAAAAGTCCAATTTGTGAAAACTTAGACTTGTCTCCAACAAGTCTAAAATGTCCGTTTCATCCCAAAGAACTCATGCACAAACGGCTATGATGGTCTCGTTACCATGTGCAGTGGAAAATTGTCTTTGTCTTACAATGATGCAGCAGTGCAGGACAACTCTGCAGCCAAAAATGAGAAACCACGTGGTATCCAGAATAATGAAAAACAACAACTATGAGTAATTGATCAGTACTACTACTTCAGAATCAGAATTATTTTTGGCACGCAACATTACTTAGGTTGTTAACTTTATTATTGTTATTCACTTTTTTTAATGAAAGCTTTCCTCATCGCAAAGTCCTATCGGTGATATAGCCGCAAGAGTGTGCCAAAAAAATAACAGTAACAACTAAGTAACCATTAACGTTTCGCTAGAAAAAGGTAACCCTTAACGACTACATTATTTTTCTTCTAATGGTCCAAGTAAATTATTGTCAAACAAACTATATTTCCTAATTATTCGCTCTCAATTCATTCTTCAGTGTGTTTCTTTTGCTTCTTATGAGAACAATATGACATATCCTGAGTCTCATAGCCTCGCGACAGCCAACCACAACAACATGCATGCCATGTATCTACCAACTTGTACAATCAAATCTTAGAAATTGTCAAAATATTTACCACAATCTTTACCGGTAGTACAATATTGGTACATAAATAAAGTTTGAGGAGCTATATAAATCGACACAAAGTTATAAAAAACTAGAGAATGAAAGAATAAAATTATCAACATTGATCGATCCATGCATGTTGTGGTATAGGTGGTGTGTGTCGGACTGAGAGGCATCAGTAATCTGGTGATAGTATCGTCATGATCATTTCGTTCAGAATAAGGATCTATGTCCACAACAATTTTCGTAGGATCTCAAAAGAGGCAAGGTCCTGGTGGTCTTTCATGATCCTATAGGCAACAACCCTGGAATCTTGACGTTGATGTTTCAAGGCCTCACTTATCTAGGGTCCTCCGTGGCGTAGTCTCGTTGAGAGGCGCTACGGCTGGGTGGAGAGCTGCAGCAGCGAGTTTCTGTGTGGCGTCCGACATGCCAAGTTGCCAATGCAGGCTCGGGCTTGGAAATCTGCAGTGGAACTATTGTTCAAGGGATCATATCGCGACAATCTCGCCCGTAGTACTAGTCGCCACCAGGCACCACAAGATGAATTTTTTATCCCAGAAAACTTTATGTTGAATCAACAGGAGCTTGTTCAAAACAAAGTGTGCAGTGGAAAATTTCTTGCAATGGTGCAGGACTCTGCATCAAGAATGGGCAAGCAACCACATGGTGCCCAGAATGCACTTCCCCGGTAGCCTTGCCACCATGCAACCAATATCGCAAACTAAAAAAGTGGATATCTGAAATGAAACTAGTAGAAGAGTTTACTATAAAACTAGAGCTAAATCTTAACACACGACATTACTTTGGTCTTTACCATATATCAATATCTACATAGAATATTTGGTGCTTATTAGAACTAGCTAATTCTTAAAAAATTGTATGACTTTGGTATTTAACTTCATTATGACCAACATAAGTGTGGACAATCTCCACTCATCAGATTGGTGCTAACAAACTTTTTCCCTTTTCGAAATGGAGCATTGCCCCAGCCTCTGCATCCTGGTGATGCACACGGCGTTTTATATTGAAAAAAGAAAAAAATATCACAATAGCAGCATTATTTACAACTGAAGGATCGGCCAAATGGCCACATGGATCAACCAGCAAAAAACGGCCAAAAATCTAGAACTACATATATTGGAGCCTTCTAGTGTGCTGCCACCCACCTGGCACAAGATACCCCGAACGACCGCCATTAACCGAGTACATCCGGTATCCATAAGAGCCCAATGATCCGGCTGTAGGAGGAAGGACCACATGTGGATCCAATAAGTAGCACGGCGAACGAACTGCGAAACATGAGCATATCTAACTTTGTTAAACACAACATCGTTCCTGCAACTCCAAATAGCCCAAACGAAAAACAGACACCAATGCAAATATGTGCTTTAGTTTTTTTATCTACCCATAAAGTCAATGTGCAAAATATTAGACACACTGGTTGGTGGAGAGATATTAAAAGTAGAATGAATTATTCTCCAAATATGTCATGCAAAAGGACATGTATAAAAAGATACTGAACCGACTCATCGGCTTGACAAAACTCACACTATTTACACCATGTCCATCTTCTTTTGATCAGATTATATTTACTGAGTAAAACTATCCTATGGAGAAGCCACATAAATACTTTAATTTTCAGGGGGGAGGGGGCTTAAGTTTCCAAAGATACTATGCAAGAAAGGAGTATGACAGGGTGCCAAGAAACAACGGCAGGACCGCAACATCCATATACTATGGGAAAAACCTACCATATATCACATAGTTTTGAGCTCACAAGATTCCAGTAAGAGAGATTATAACAACACATCCATTCTCCTACACCATTAACACTCTTCCATTAGCTTTTCTAGGCAGAGGAAACTACCTTACACTTCAAAAAAAATCGATAAAGGGAATATACTAATATCGCGAAGATGCCAATTACACCCAGTTTCTGCACCAACAAGATCACAAAGACATCTAGTATGCACGCAGCCATAAAAAAAGACAGGAAAAATACCCTGTCACGGTGATCAATCACTCACAGCAACGACACTCTAACCACCACCAAAGACAACAGTCTACCTTTTACTACTATTGGTAGCTTGGGACGATGCATCCACTCTCGACATGATCAATTTTATCGAATAGCATGGCTAGCAGTTACTAGTAAGATCACTGTCATCATTGTCAATAGTTGTCTATGTTTGTTTAACCTCCTGAATCATCTTTAGGACTTGTCAGGCAGTTGCCGACTCTCTTGCAAGGACCGAACGCAAGCAGATGCAGTGTCAACGATCATCGAGAGGCACTCACTGTCTACTCCTTCGCCTTCCCTTGCTGACAGGGCATATGTTGGCGGATTGGTTACCACCAAGACTGAGTGCTCAAGCGGTGTCATGCCGCTAAGGAGCTCGAGGAGAAGGAGCCAAAAGCATAGACGATAGATTTGGGGGTTAGCCTTCTGTTGGAGTTCACATTATCTGGTGCTCTATACGCAAAGTCATGTTTGACTTCAGATGATTCTATAGGAATGACAAGCAATTTTCACTAAGTTTGAACCAAGCAGGGCATAGGATTTTTGTTTAAATTCATGGAATCAGAATGTCGACTTTGCAAAAAACAAAGTCCTCCAATGTCCTGCTTGGTTCATACGTCGAGGCTAAAATATAAGGAGTGACTTCTGATGATTCTACAAGCAATTTGTATTTAAAAGTTCCGGAAATATCGGTTTTTGTAGAGAGAGCGTAGATATGATTTCTATGTAGGTGAAAAGTTTCGCTAAAATATGATGTTTTTCAGCCTACGAAAATGGCAAAAATATGGCTCTAAGTGTCCACTAAAATAATAATTTTAGGTCATAACATATGTCCTTTTTTCTACGGCGCACGCAAACACGTAATTCAATGAAAGTTCGTACGTACATTGTAAACATCTACTTCCATACGACTTTTTTATTTTCTTTTCAAGTGAAGAAACGAGCTTTTAAAAAAATGAAACTGGCTACATGGATCCGGGGGTCATTTTGAGGTTTCCGGAGCAAACAAACAATTTTTCCTAAGCATTAGATCAAAATATGTTCTCCGCCTTGTTTTTTTGCTTCTTATAAAATATATGTATGGGCATGTCGAATCCCATGGCTTTGGGACAATCAACCACAACATGTAATGACCTACCAACAGGTACAACCAAATCTTAGAGTTTATCGAGATATTTACCACTACCTGGGCCAATAGTACAACATTAGTTCATAAATACAGACTGAGGAGCTGTATAATAAGCAGCATAGAGTTATCAAGCCCAACAAATGAAAGCCGAACAGCATTGGCATAGTTATATGTATCAGCATCGATCATCGACCGCTCAATGTATGTTCTGTTATAGCTTGTATACGTAGGACTGAGATGTATCAGTAATCAGCTGGTGACAATGATACCCTGATCCTTTGATTCAACATGATGATCAATTTCAACTGGCTAGTAAGTAGGATCTCGGAAGGGCAAGGAAAGGGCGGTGTAGCCGTGATCATCTGGGCAACCACCTTGGATACTTTGCATTGATGTTTCAAGGCCTCACTAATCGGGCGTCATTTGAAGCGTTAGCTCGCTGAGAGGCACTATAGCGTGAGAATTAGCTGCAGCTGCGAGTGGTGTCTGATTGTCTTGGCATGACCTGACATCAACGTAGGGTCAGGATGTAGGTGTGAAACAATTGTCCGAAACATCATCTTGCGCCCGTCCATCTTTGCGGACTAGTCACCACCGGTTAGCTCCTCACACCACGGATGAATTTTGTATCCCAAAAAAACATTATGAGAGCAGGTTCTTCAGTAGATCAGCTCTGCAGCAAGAATGGGCAACCGTACATTGCCCATAACACACTTTCCCGGTAAAATTCACACCATGCAACAAAAATATCTGAAACAACCCTAGCAACATAGTAGATCAGTACTATCTCAGTTCCGTAAGAGGAGGAGAATTCTTTTCTGAAGTCAACCGATGTAAACTTTGACCACGATTTTTGAAAAATCTATCGATAACTGTGATACTACATACATATAATATGAAAATGTATATTATGAGGTATCTAATGATGTTGATTTAGCATTATAAAAGATTGTTCAAAGTTTACATCGTTTGACTTTTGAAATTATTATACGCCTTCTTTTACGGAATGGAGGGAGTACTAATTCAGAACCAGAGTTGATTCTTAAAACACTGCATTAGTTTGGGATTTGACTTTAGTACTCCACATGGAAACAATAGCTAAAAACAACTATAACAACTGGCTAATTCTCAACACACTATATTACTTTGGTCTTTAAGTTTCACTATTACTAACATAGTAAGTGCGATAAATATCAACACTTTTTTACAAAACAACAGCATGACCACAGCATCCATACACTAGGGAAAAAAACTACCATATGTTACAGAATTTTGGGGCTCAAAATACACACCAAGTCAGAGAGATCATGACCCACTTCCATTGTCATACACCACTAACACTCTTCCATTAACATTTCTAGGCAGAGTAAACTGCATTTAACAACGATTGGTTGCTTGGGATAATGACACCACTCTGGACATGATTGATTCCATCAATAGCATGACTAGGAGTTGCTAGTAAGATCACTGTCATCATTGTCAACAGTTGTATCTGCTTCCTTCACCTCCTGAATCATCTTGAGGACTTGCCAGGCAGTTGGTCGACTCTCCGGCGAGGACCGAACGCAAGCAGAAGCAATGTCGACAATCATCGAGAGGCGCTCGCTGTCCACTCCTTCGTCTTCCCTTGCTGACAGGGCATAGGTCTGCAGATTGGTTGCCACCAAGACTGAGTGCTCAAGCGGTGTCTTGCCGCTAAGGAGCTCGAGGAGCAGGACGCCAAAAGCATAGACGTCTGATTTGGGGGTCAGCCTTCGGTTGGAGTTCATATTTTCTGGTGCTCTGTACGCGGCGTCGTCTTTGACTTCTGCTGATTCTAGCAGGAATGACAAGCAGTTGTCGGTTAGGCAGGCCTCAAAGTCTGAACCAAGCAGGACATTGGAGGACTTGATGTTTCCGTGAACAAGTCGGGATGCTTGATGAATGTAAGCAAGGCCCTGTGCGACATCTTCAGCTATCTTCAGGCATGAAGTCCAATGAAGTGGTTTTGCCCGGGATGACCTGGAACCTGCGATCAATTTGATTTTGTTGAGCTAACAAGCACCACTGGAAAAGATTCTAGTTCTACTTAGCTATGACAATACTACTTATTATCCTATGAATGTGCAAAGGTCATGTTGATAATATCTTGATATACTCACTTGTGAAGAGTAATGACATGCGTGCCTGGAGTATAGATAGCATGTTTAAATAAGAGAATCAACGTTCATAACCAAAGTAACAAACATATCAAACGAATAGACCTAGTCTATCCAAAACACTCCAAAGACAAGAAGTAAATACTATATTGTTGCCAACAACCAGCCAACGATTGAGGATCAATTCATCAACTTATGCACTTATGTCTGCCATTCAATTACACTGCTGCAGTCTCCAAATGTTATTACATAATTTATTATCCAAAAATCAATTAACAATTTACTGCTACCATTATGCTCCTGATCATGATTGCAAGGTCAACAAACAAACCCATAAAACACCGCATTTTCTCTTAATTCCTTTTCTGGAATCTAAGTTCATGAAAATTACAAATATTGACGTTTGTTATAGCATCTATTTGCAGAGTTTGTGGGGTTAATAAGCATTGCACAACAGCAAAAATATTTTGCGCCAGTAGCTAAAGCATTACTACTACTCAATATCGTACATATGTGTAATCATGTGTAAAGGTTCTATTAATATCCACATATGTACCAACTGGTGGAGATTTCTGTGTAGCATGAGTTTGGCCAGTGTATAGATAGCACGTTCATAAGCGGATGAAGGTTCACAGCCAGAGCGACCAACATGCCGAACTATTAAAGCTGCTTTCAGCAGATTTCGAAACACTCGTGCCAATTTGTACTGTTATAAGAAAAGATAAAACGGCCCAACAGTCAGCGCACCGACATGAAATATTGAAATGTACTGTGTTGTTCCCAACAACCATTACTGTGGAAGATCAACTCATCAACTTATGCACTTCTGCCAAAGCACCAAAATCAATTATACGTCTTCAATTTCCAAATACCATTATATAATTTATCATGCAAAACACCAATTTAACAAACATTTGCAACTACTATGCTCTTGATGGTGATTCCACCAATATCAACCCTGTCAGACATCAACGAGCAGTTATTAACTACTATTTGGTAATCGCATGGTCTACCAATTTCCCTTTTTCAAATCAAAATTGGTGAAATTACAATATTCCTCTTTGTTATTTGTCGACATTTTTTTTGTTATCTCTCGACTTGACCTTACAAAGGTGCTATATTTATTCATGGTTTCCCTTTCCTGAGTTTAAATCGATGTTTGGTCTAGAGCAGTGCTCACATGTTACAAAGAGGGCTCCATTCCAGAGACTGGGCGAGGTCCTACTAATGTTCAATCCCACAAGATCTGGTCGCGTGCTAGATCGGTGATCCCTTAATAGCTGGTTGCTTTGTTTAATGATTCAAACAGAAAAGCGTAGCAATGAACCCATAAAGCACAAACACATCATGCATAGGTCCACGGTCCACCAGAGGTACACTCATTCTGCTGCCAGATTATCACATGGCAAGTTTTCTGAATTTCAATTGGTTGCCATGTTAAGATGAACAATGTCTAATCTAAAAAGTAATAGGAGCTAGCCTAGCCCACTCTAATAGTAATCCACTATGAGTTGCATATTCAGACATAATTGCAGCAGTCCAGTCCAGTGTAATTATCAGCTAGTAGGAAGAAAAGGAAGCTACTAAATAGTTCTCAGATAATTGAGGAGCAACAAGTGGAGCAAAGCAGCTTACCATGGATGAGAGAGTGTAGGCTGCCATTGGGCTGGTAGTCGTACACCAGCAGCCGCTCCTCCTTGGCCTGGAAGAATGACCGCAGGGCACGAGGTTCGGATGCCGCAGCCGCCCAATGACGTCCATGTTCTGCTCGAAGGTCTCAGCCTCCGAAGCCGCCGGGCCAATCTTGGCCGCGTCCAGCCTCTTGACAATGACCACGAGCCGGCCGTCGAGCACCGCCTTGTACGTGGTCCCGACGCTCCCGCGGCCGAGCACCTCCGCCGAGGCGCGCATGAGCTGCTCGAGACTGTAGCTGGTGGCTTCGCCCGCGCAGAACGTCAGGCAGCCGCTCCGCCCCAGCCGGCGAGCCTTCTCCTCCGGCATCATCATCGCCGCCGCCTCCTCGTCGTCCCGGACGCACTCCACATAGCCAATGTCAGCGTTATCCAGCTCCCTGCTCACCTGCGACGCCGCCGCGCTCTTCTTGGGGCTCGGGTACGCCGCCGTGCTCGGCCGCCTATGCCTCTGCTTGCCTCTCCTGGCGGCAATTATAGCGCAGACAAGCAGCACGGCCGCGAGGGCTGACAGAGCAACCGCGACAGCCACTGCGGTCCTCCTCTTCACTCCGTGCGCGCGTGGCGCCGAGGACGAGCCCGGCAAGCCGCCGTAGCCCTGCTGTTGCGGGCCGTTGTTACCAGTGGCATCGGCGCTCTGCGCCGGCGCAGCGGCGGAACCGTTGCCGTGGAAGAAGAGGAGGTGGGAGCCGCGGCACTCCCGGCGGACGACCTCGCCGCAAAGCTCCGGATTGCCCGCGAACACCGCGGCGTCCATGAGCGCCATGGTGACGGTGACCGGCACGGGGCCGGAGAAGTTGTTGTAGGATACATTCAACAGCTTGATCGAGGACTGGTTCCAGGCCGGGACGGAGCCGTTGAAGTGGTTGGCGTCGAGGCGGAGCGACGCGAGATGCGGGAAGGCGCCTCGATGCCGGGCGGGAGCGCGCCGGAGAGCCTGTTGGCGGAGAGGTCGATGGAGCGGAGCCTGGGAGGAGGCGAGGGATGCGGGGAAGGGGCCCGAGAAGCGGTTCCGGCGAGGAAGAGCGCCTTGAGGTTGGCGAGCGCGGAGAGGCCGGGACGGGCCCGTGGAGCGCGTTGGACTTGAGGCTGAGCACGCGGAGCTGGTGGAGGTTTGAGAGGGTGTTGGTGGGAAGGTGCCGTTGAGGCCGGCTTGTTCGAGGACCAGGTGGGTGATCTGGCCGGTGGCGGCGTCGCAGGTGACGCCCGGGTGGGAGCAGGGTGAGGCGGCGAGCGGGAGGGGGCCGAGGTGGGAGGAAGGGTCGGCCTTGGCAAGGAAGGCGGCGAGGAGCGCGGCCTGGGTGGGTGGCGCTGAGGCGAGCGTGGCGGATGGGGGTGGCGTGGCCGGCGGGGATCGTGGGCTGGGAGTGGGAGTGTGACGGGTCCGGTTTGGCGGCGGAGGAGGGGACTGGTGCGGGGAGGGTGGGTTGCGAGTGCGTGGCGGCGGATGTGGTGGCGACGGCGGCGAGCAGGAGGAGGACGGGGAGGGGGAATGGCGGCGGCATTGTTGGTTGGCTTGGGGTTTTGGGGTTGGGAGGTGGTGGATTTCAGTGGAGCGCAGTCATGGAGTGTGGGCGGCGGCGGAGTGGAGTGGAGTGACGAGGTGCGGGTGGGTGGGTGTGGCACGTGGTCGTCAGTGTTTGTTCCCCTCAAAATAAACGATCGGAGAAGCTTTTACCGGAGACAGTAAAAAGCTTCGAGTTCTTGGAGTCGAAAAAAAAAAGTAAAGCTTCGAGTTTAAAAGCAATAGTACATGGTCAAAAATCAGCAAAGCCTCAAATTTAAATTTAAACTTGTGAGAACGGTCAGATCCAACCCTGAAGTCGGAATCTCCAAACTATTATACCACTGTATAAATTTTCGGACCTTGGACCTATTTGGTGCAATAAGAGTGGGCTTCATGTGTCATATTCATCATCTCCCCACCCCACCCTCGCAGCGGACAGTGTGCTGAAACTGTGGCCGTCGCGCAGCGCAGTACGTACTCTCGGCTCTCTCGTCCCCACGATCTCCTAGAACAACTAGAAGAAATTTTTCGAGGAGCGGCCCCTCCTCATTAAATATCCCAATAGTACACGTGAAGAAAAAAATACTCCGTAGTTTGGTTCACGTGATACGAGCCGGGGTATACGAGTACGTCCCGGAGCACGTGTTGTGAGTGCCGGCCGTGTCGTCGCATCACGCAAACATTTTCTGCCTGCATCGCGGGTACCGGCACGTGAGTGTTTGAGGGACGATGGATCCTCGAGAAATACGAAACTCGATCGGACTGCGTGGCCCGACGTGTCCACCTCCCTTGCGGTGGCTGCGCTTTCGTCCTCGTCCGCTTTCTCCTTTTGATTTCCTGTCTTCTTGTGTCCGCTGGAGAGGCACCCAATTCTGCTCTGGACTGCACGGTTTCTCCGTAGCGTGTTACTGTTGCTGAAATATTCATTCATTTTCCCCATCTGAATTTCTGTGAGCGATACCGATTCTAGTCGACGAAGGCAGCTTGGGTTGGAGACCGCGACCTGCAGGTAGCCTCGACCCAGCCAGTTGTGAGATACGGAACAGTAGTAGAGTAGTCGCGACGTACGTGTGCAGGAACAAGGACTGCGCCTGCGCGTGCGTGTACGACCGTGAACTGTGAAGTGGTGTCCTTGCCACCAAGGAAAGAAGCGTCGCGTCACGTGTCCCTGCCGGTATACTCCCTCCTCCGTCTTTGAATACAAAGCCACGTCACTTTTTCCAGTTTTCATCTACAAATATGACCACTTGTCCAATATATTTTTCAAAATAGCCCGTCTCAAATTATTTTGTCAAAAAGGCCCAGACGGGATGTGAAGAAAGTGACACATGTCTTCCGACCGATTCAAGTGGCATAAAGTGACTTCCAGCCACATGGAAAAAGTTTTGTTAAGAGATGGATAAGTTTTATCATATTTAACTTTGATCTTTTTCTTGTGTATGATTATGGTTTAGTAAGGAATATTTTTGCCTTCACAACGTAAGGTCTATTGCATTTTTTGTCAAGAATCCACAATTCACTATGATTTTTTACATATAATATATTAGTGAAATTAGAATAAGTACATCTGAAATAAAATTAGTAACAATAATCCAACGACATTAGTAACAAAATTATCGATTTTTGTGGCTGTGTTAGCATGATGTTGAATCAATTCACATTTATAAAGCTGGTTGTTAGTTTGTTTTTTTGTTGTGATCTCGAATCATTATGCATGGTATTAAGTTTTTGTCCAATTATTAATTTTGACTGATCTTGAGAAGTGGAGAGATGAGGATGATAATACAAAAAATAAAATAATGAATCAATGTAGTTATCCTTGTAAACAGATAGATCACATAAATAAACAAATGAATTTAGTTGGTGTAGATCTGTTGATTATCACTGACGTCTAATCACAACCACAAAATCAGCGGATTATATATTTGTAACCTATGTGGTTTAATCGTAGTGACTTTATTTAATTTTATATGTCAATATACTAATTATGTGGTTAAAATTGTACATTGTTGATCGGTGAAATTTAAATGCGCCATATATTTTGGATATATTAGTATACTTGACTACTATCACAGAAGCATTTTTTACTTTCTAAAAAAAGATATATTTTGTTGTATGTGTACTATATCATATTTTAGCCGGAGCAGAAGTTTTTTTTTGTAGATGGTGACATGTCAAGTTTACTTTGGAGTAGCAGTTGACATGATGCTATGTGTATTGCACACAAACAATAAGCCCATTTTGGTTAATGGACGCACCTTGATTCCTTTCCTGATCTGCATTTTTTAAGGTCTTGACACAGTAGACAAATAAATCCAAGTAGCTTAACAAAAGTATAAGAAAGGAGAGAGTCAAGTCTTGGCACGGTACTGTTGCCTGATCGGTTGGTGTACGGGAGTACATAATCATGTCGGACAATAATTAGACTGTTACATAGCTATAAAACTTACGTACCTGTTAGGCCACCGAACGTGATATCTAGCTATGTGCCACATTTTTTTCGGGCCGAAGGTGAGCAGTTTTTTTTTCAGATAGGCTGAGCTGGTGGTACGTACCTGCTCGGGTTTTTTCAGATCAGCGTACATCCAGATGAAACGTATCAAGTTTCCGGATCAACGTGTTGTGTACATCCATGCAAAAAAAAAAAACGTGTTGTGTACATCCAGATTAAACGTGTTAAACAAAAAGTCAGGTTTACGTAACTACAAATATTTTGTTACATCTTAGCCACATATTTTAGATCTAACAACCTAAATTAATTTAGATTATGTGGCTTAACGTGGTGGCTCTAAAGACTAACTCATTTTGCTTTTAGTATATAACTAGCATGGTGGCCCTCGCAAATGTGAGGGCATTGTCTTTAACATACTGAAGGCTCCAAAGAATTAAATAGTGTTTTCATTGATTTAAATCTAACATATACATGTATGTAGTATCTTCAAACAACATTAATTTCTAGGCAGGGAATTATTACGTTATTTCTATAAACACCCAAATTATTTCTATAAACATAAGCAAGGTATGAGATCTTAGATTACTAGGCGAGGTTAATGTTGGCATTATATATGTGGTTAGAGAAGTTGTGCTTGATAGATATCACATTATGTGAGAAGAAATAGTATGTCTCTAACACAAACAAAAATGATATAGTAAATAATATATCACATATGTAGGCAAATATCTTTAATTCGGAGCCACGGATTATTGTGATTTGGGGTATACTCAATATTCACCATTCATATGCTATTTTATGTTTCGAAATGTAATTAGTAATGCACATATCTTTGAAAGCTAATGTATGGTTGTATGGCCAGAAGGGAGTTTGTATCTCTAATCACCACATGTCAACAACCTCGATTACCTAGTAAAAAACAACCTCGATTCTAATGAACATATGGCAACTATGTGATTCATTAGGATTCCACGTCAGACCTATATTAACCTAGATCTTTTCTAGCCTCTCATCATAGGTCCTCTTTTCATGCCTTTGTCACTTTGTATGCGCAACCATCGGATTTTCCATTATCGTTGCCGGTTCTAGTTCCACAAATTATTTGATCCCTACTTTTTGCATGCCTCCGTATTTCATATTAATTTTAAATATTTTCCCTTGATAATATATTAGTGATGATACCTATGAGTAAATATTTATTTAGGGTCTACGAATTGTATAAATTATTATACAACAAATCGATAATAGGAAGGCTGGCGTTTTATAGGGATTTTTGTTATCTCTCTATTTTCATGTTACACTATGATTTTATCATACAATAAATTAATTTGAGAATAACCTGATTATTTCTGGTATTTGCTATTTTATCAATGTGATATGCCCATATGGTTTAGGTTCTTAGAGTTAACTAAATACACAATCGAGAAGCATGTTTTTATAACTCAACTCAAATGTTGTGAAGATTGTGTGTTTTAGTTTGTTGGTGTGGAACTTTTAAACGTTTAGTATCATATCACAATAAGATGCACAACCTTCAAAAGAATGTATTTCATGAGTATCTTCAAACCATTCATAAACTCTTCTATGTAGTGAATATGAATTTGGAAAGGTAGATGTTTTAGAGAACCTTGCCGTCGATAGTGGTGACTTTGCTACTACCAAATCTCCATAACTCTAGTCATCAGTAGACTACCGTAAGTGGGTGTACACATGATGGTAGTTTACTCGTGTGTATTTCAATGTGGCACTCTATGCTTAATTAGAAAAAAAAGATGTTGTTATCTTGTCATGTTTGGTCTAGTCATGCACATACACATTACAAATATATACTCCCTCTGTCCCATAATAAGTATCTCAAATTTGTACAAAAGTGGATGTATCTATACATGTTTCAAGTCTAGATAAATCCACTTTTTGACAAATCTAAGACAGTTATTTGTGGACGGAGGGAGTATTAGTATACTCAACTACTATTGGAGTAGCAGTTCCTTTTTCAAAAAAAGAAAAGTTAGTTCATTTGCTTTTTGTGTGGCCCTCTATGCTTATTTTTTCTTTGGAGGAGCAACTTGACACGATGCTATGCATTATACACGAACATATGCCCAGTTTTTTTAGATTCCATATGCGTAGTCATTGATGGAGTCATGTGCACGTGAAAATTGTACTCTTTTCATGAGAGGAATTCAGCTGATTTTTGGCCGGCTGTTGCGTTAAAAAGGTTTGGATTTTCCTTTACGTGACTCGTCAATGAGAAGGACTCAGCTGGTTCCCGGCCGGCCGGCCGTTTAATGTTGGATCAGATCCACGGTTTTTTTTCTTTGACATCCGTTAAAAAGGTTTGGATTTTCCTTTACGTGACTCGTCAATGAGAAGGACTCAGCTGGTTCCCGGCCGGCCAGCCGTTTAACGTTGGATCAGATCCACGGTTTTTTTCTTTGACATCCACGCCATATAGATTGAGCTGTGTCAAACTGAAAACTGAAATTTACGGTTACGTAATTATTAATCTCTTGTTATATCTTATCCGCATATTTTAGATATAACGACTAAAATTAATTTAGATGATGTGACTTAACGTGGTGTCTCTATTAAGTATTAACTAACTCATTTTGCTTTTAGTATATAATAGATAGATAGATGGATGTGGACGAGTCACAGGCCCGTCTTTGAGGGTGAGCCAAGTGCTCAGCCGCTCAGGGCCCCAAAATTCCATGGGCCCCAAATTTTTAGGCTGAGTATACATTGCATGTTAAATTCTAGGAAAGGCCCAGCTATATACTTGTTGCTGCGGCCCAAATCCTCCACGCGCAAGCTACAGGCTGAAGCAATCCATCGATCAGCTGTCAGCCCTGCTGTAGCGGTGTAGCCTGTACATGTATCTAGCGATCGATACAGACTCCTAGCCCTATTTGTTTCTGTACCGGCCGGCCCTAGCGATCAGTCGAGGACGGCGAGTCGACGAAGACGAAGGTCGGTTTTCCCTGGCCCCGGATTCCTTGCGCATCGAACGAGAGGACAGGGAAGAAGGCCCTGCGGGCTGCGGTGGCCGCGGCTCATTACTGCTCGCCGGACTGCTCAAGTCTCCAGACTGCAGGTAATTAGAGGCGTACTGATCGTGATTAGGGTTGCAAAACAAACGATGTGATTCTTTCAGTAGTTCATTACTAATTTGCTGATTATGTCGCATTGTGGCATCAATTAGGGATTGGGCACTTTGAGACTGCGGCGTAACATACACAGGATTCTTGCGAGTCTGCGACGCCGATTACAACAGAATTACTGATCAAGGTATTGTTGCATGTTGGCATAACTTTATGTAATAATTAGAATACATAATTAAGTTATAGTTATATCCATCATCTCTGGAAGGTTGGTTGCTTCAGGCACCGAACAACGAATTTGTATCCCATAAAAAATATGTCGAATCAATAACTAGCAAGCCGTTCTAACATAAATTGGTAGTTTATAATTTCTCGTGGAATAATTCTGCAGCAACAAACGAGCAACCAAATACGTTTTTCTAGTGTGAGTTGACCCCGTCCTCTGCATCAAAATGATGGATATGACCATTTTATTTCATTATTGCAAAGTTTGTTGTTAAAAAGTTATAACGCATGTGTCATTAAGGTTCGATACATGGATCAATCAACGACCGAAACAAACTAAAACAATGTCAATGTATCAGCCAAAAATTATATTATCAAACTGCCAACGTATAAATTCCTTTTGAATATCTCCAATGTGTTGCACCTATAATTTATGGCAAGTCTCTGATCCATTAGATGGAGATAATACCACATATATACCGCCAGCGTCGGCGTCTGCTTTATCCTTCTGATTTCCTGTCTTCTTGTGTCACAAGACAAGCATTCTGGTTTAAGCTTTATTTCGAACTCTGCTCCGGATTGCATCCGGGAGACTCAACGTTTTGACATTATGTGATCAATAGGTGCTGTAAAATTAAAAAAAAAGACAAGCAAACCATCCGGACCTCTGTCCCTCTCCTGGAGGTCAAGGCCCACCCAGTTCAGCTCTGGGCTCACTGTTTCTCCATGGATTCCATAAAAGATGAAGACGGTGGTGCACTGGTACTATCTAAGAATTCGGCGAAGCATACTCGACGAGGCCAGCTTGGATTGGAGCCCACGACCCGCAGGCAGCCCAGGTGTGAGATACGGGGACTGCGAGATCGCAGCGTATTTGTTTTGTCCAACTATCAAACTAGCTATGACACGTATCGGGGGACCTAGTCTTGCTACTAGGTACCATGATTCCAAATTTTGAAAACATGTGATAAATCTAGAGCTACCGATGAGTGAGGCAGTCAGAGGCAGACAGTATTCGGCCAGGGCGGCTGATGTCCAGATCGACTCCAAAATGATTGAAATTATATCGATCGTCCCTTTCTTTTAATGAGAAACCAATGTTATGAGATACTATACTGCAAATTACAACACATGGATTACAACATTCAGCCCGAGGACAAGAGTTGTCTAGCTGCGCACATATGGAAAGAAGCTACCGATGAAACATGATGCTTATGCAAAAGAGTACAGCTAGAACCTGCCAGCGGGTCCATTGACAAATCGGACTCACCGTACCTGCAGTCATATTCTTTTAAAGCGATAGTGCGACGGGAGGGTTGCCCGAAGGGGCGACGCGCGTGGCCGGTGCGAGATGGGCCCTGGAAGCGTCGCGGCCCCCGTGGGTCCCCTTTATTTGTCCGTGTACGTTTCGAAAAAATTCTCGATTCTTTATCATGGCATTAATATTGTATTGTACGTGATTTGCGATAAAAAAAAAGCAAAAAACTGCGGATGGTGCTTGGCACTAGGTTAGTAGCTTAGAGTAATAAAATGCTGTAAAATGATATGAGATTAATATAAGTTATGTAACAATGATATAATAATAGCATACATCAACCAAAAATTATATACGTTTTGTAAATACCATGGTGCAAGACAACTTTGCAGCCAAAAACGATAAACCACATTAATCAAAATACCAAAATAAAAACAAGCAACATACTTCATCGTTACTATCAATTTAGAAATAGAGTCAATCCTAGCACTACATTAGTTAGGTTCTTAACTTTGTTATTATTCTTCACATTTTTTCCGCCAATGAAAGCTTTCTCATCGAAACGTCGTATCGAGTGATAGAGCAGTAAAAGTTCACGCATAGATATCAGTGTTAAATTTAGTTAATCTATCAATCCTTGACCAACAAACTATCTTTACAATTATTGGTTCAAGTTTATCTCTGTTTTGTGTATATTACTTATTTGAGATTAATAATATGCATGCATATGGCCAGTCTCGTGGCTTTGGGACAGCCTGCCACAACATATCTATGCCATTTACCTACCAACTAGTACAACCAAATCTTTAAAAATCTCAAAATATTTACCACAACCCTAGCGGGTAGTACAATGTCGGTGCACCATCTGAGATCAGGAAGCTATATAACAAAGCAACAAAAGGTTATCAAGCCCAACAAATGAAAGCGGATGAACACTGCCAATGTTATATGTATCAAACTCTATCCATATGTGTATGTTGTGGTATAGTGGGTTGCGTAGGACTAGGAGGCATCGGTAATCTGGTAACTGTAGCGCCGTGATCATTTGATTCGGCATTATATTCAATGTGGACGAGATATTCCGAACAATCGTGGAAGTGGCAAGGTCGTAGTTGTGCGACGCGATCATATGAGCTACTACCTCGGATCATTCGTTGCGATGTCTCAAGGCCTCCCTCATTATGCGGCATTTGAAGTGTTGACTTGTTGAGAGACGCTACAGGTCATTGGTGTAGTGGAAAGACTTACCCATCGCGCGCATCTACCTTTGCGCGATCAGTGACATCAAAGCAGGGGCAGGAGGCTGCTATGGAGCTACTGTCTAGAGATTATCACGCGACTGTCTCCAGAATGTAAGTTGCTTCAGGCACCGCAAAGCGAATTTGTATCCCATAAAATAAGGACAACCTTGGTAGGCAGTTTCCAACTAGTGCAAGGGAATAATCTGCAAATGATATTTTTTATTTACTAAAAACAAAATCATTAAGCACAGTCCATACAGTCCAAAATAACGTCGTCCCCCCCCCCCCCCCCCCCCCCCCCCCCCCCAGGGAATTTATTCTGCTCAAGATTGGACGCATTGACACTATGTTATCTCAAAATATTGGTAAGCTTGGCAGCTCTGGTGGTTAAATATGTCGTTGCACCAAGTACCATATAGTATTACTCATTTTGCATTAGCAGATTGTAATAGTACTTCTAAAGAATTAAACTCCCTACATTCCCCACAAAAAAGTATCTCGAGAAACAATATATGTACTATACCTATATGCCAAAGTATTTTTTGTGAAAGGGCAATCAAAGAAGTACGGGTATGTCGTTTCCTTTTGGCCCATCAATTAGGTTTTTGTGTGATTTAGGGTGAGCCGCTCTTCCTATCAACATTACGACGCCCTTGTTTACAGAGCGAGTAGGCAGGGGGGCCTTCATTGCGTGCCAGGAGTCGACAAGGGCTTAATCTATCTCTGGTGGCTTTCCCTTCTGAATGTCGATCCTTGCTATGTGTAGTCGATGGATGAAGGTCATTTTTCATTCTTTTTGTCTGTTTGCTTGGTGTGTGTTGCCTGTAAACTGTTCTATCAGCACTCTGTACTTGCCTTTTTCCTAATTTAAAGTCAGAAATCTCGTACTACCTCCGATCCATATTAGTGGGCACAACTTTGTCTAGATACACATGTATTTAGTCTAAATACTTAACTAGATACATATAAATTTAGACAAAGCTATACCCACTAATATGGATCGGAGGGAGTATTTAAAAGAGAGGTCTCAACCTGTGCTTAAATCTGAAGCACCTACTGTTAAGACGAGGAGAGCCGTCACTATCCTCAACGCATGTGACGGAACAGCGATGCCCAGCGACTGACGGCCTGAATGAGCACTGACTGACTTGTTGCGTGCACATGCAGCAGGGCTGCTACGAATAAACATCTTGAAAGAAAGAATCGAGCCGACATGAGTCGTTGCAGATGGGGCCCCGGTCAGGTCGCTTACTGGGCTGTTTGGACTGCCAGCCCAAATTTGGCATCTCCATGCAATCTTTAGCGCATTCCGTTTCTGTTATAAATTTTTTCTGAAATTTCCTCGTTGACATGTGCAGTGACTGCAGTCAATGCTTTTGCTTCTTGTGCATCAACCTGATCCTCTACTGTAAAGGCAGATTGGAAGGTTCGTACGGAATCAAGGAAAACGTTGGGACACTGCGTTGACATGCTCATTGCAGACGTGGCATAAGCGATCCTTGCACCGAACTTGGAAAATTGTTGCAAAATCTCCTGATTCTATGATCGCAGCCCAACTCCGTATTAAATAGGAAATACAAAGTGCAGGCTGGCTTTTACCGTCGAAGATACAACAAAAAACAATCGTTGCAGAATTCTCCCAGAATGCGGCAAGCATTCCGACTGAGCCATCGTCCGTGCGTGTTAGCTTTCAGCAGCAGGCGTGTAATGTGCAAACGTCAAGGACATAAAAATATAGATGTGCGTCCTCCCGTGTTAATTACTCTCATCACATTTTAGTATTTCAGAGCATCTCCACTGGCTTTTTCAATGGATTCAGACGCAAAAAAACGGACAAAGAGGCACCTTTGGGTGGCGGAAATTGCCCGGAAACGCCCTTTGACTGGCGGTTCCCTCTGAGCGTCCAAAATTGCAATCTTCGCTCCATTTATAAAACCCTTCGTCGACTATGGCGCCAAACCCGTCGGCCTAACACGACCTTGCAATCTGCAAAACACCATTGTAGACGCATAAGAAGGTGGTGAAGCAAGAGATTCAGGAGGGTGCGCCGCTGATGCAACTGAGCGGGGATCAGCTGTGGAAGGCCTCGTAGCAACTTCGAAAAGCCCGGTGAGTACGGGCAAAGGATAGGACGTCGAGTGACTAAATGACACCGCCAATATGCAGATCGCCATGAGCCAAATCAGCTCTGCTGGTGCCACCTCTCTTTGCGGCTCGTGGTTTGCCCTAGACTCTTTGGACGATCAGCCTACTATCATGGTTCGGTGATTTGCATTTCACCATATCCTCATTCATTTCAGGCGTTGTATGATGAGTCCCTTTGCCACCTCACATGATCATCATGAGCAGAGTACATATATAACCGAACTTTATAGGCTTTACTTTTGCGAAAATTCGTTTATGCTCCCGAGCTCCAGTGATCCTGCCCATTTCAAAAAATTAAAAAACATATTTAAAAGTTTCAGAAAAATATGAAAAAAATCATGCATGTTTCTATTGATATGTACTACTATAATCGTGCAAAATATCAATGCTGAAATGGATTTAAATACTATTAATTGAGTTATGAATCCATAGCAACTTAGGTAGTGTAATACCATTCCTTTAATTTGAAAGTAATCTATAGGAGGAAAATCAGAACGATTGGTATCCTACGAAAATCCTGTGAATTTCGTACGGGTTCGAGAGCTGGTGGGTCATAAACTTGTCGGACGTACCAACATATATAGCTCGTCTAAAGTCCAGTGAATCACATTTCACGATATCCTCATTCATCTTAGGCGTTCTATGTCGGATCATCATGATGAGCAGAGTACATGATCAAACTTTATAGGTACCGACCTACCCGCCAGAAAAATCATAAGAAACCCACCCGCCAAAAATTACAGTCAGTCCGCACGAACAACGTGTGCCGCAACCTGACGATTTTGAAAACACGGCGAGACAGCGCAACAACTCTCTCCAGCCTCCACTCACTGCCCCCCGCTACTTGACCCCAACAAAAAATCCGACTTTGCCCAATCCAGCTAGCTGGGTCGAACGAGACACGAGCGAGCTTCGCTGACCTTTGCCCACCTCCACCCCTTCGCTGATCGATTCCACATTCTTCCCCCTCCGACGACCGAAGCAACCAGTGGGCGGCGGCGACCGATCGACCGATGAAGTCCCAGGGCAGCCGCGACAAGCTGCAGGCGGCGTCGGGCCACCGGCGCGTGCTCCTCCTTGTCTTCGCCTCCTGCTTCGCCTTCGCCACGTTCCTCACCTTCCTCTACAGCTCCTCCAGCTTCGCCTCCGCGCCCTCCTCCTCCACCACGCGCCGCGGAGGCTCCGCGGCCTTGTCCACCCCCGCCGGCCCCGGCGCCGCGCTGCCGCTCCCTGTCTTCGACGCGCTGGTCCACTACGCGTCCTTCTCCAACGCGACGCACCGCATGACGGACACGGACATCCGCGCCATCTCGGCGATCCTCCGCGCGCGCGGGCCCTGCAACCTCCTCGTCTTCGGCCTGGGCGCCGAGTCCCCGCTCTGGCTGGCCCTCAACCACGGCGGCCGCACCGTCTACCTCGACGAGAACGAGTTCTACGTCAAGTACCTGGAGCCGCGCCACCCGGGCCTGGAGGCCTACGACGTCTCCTACACCACCAAAGTCAAGGACTTCAAGGACCTGCTCGCCGCCGCCCGGGGCACGCGCGCCGCCGAGTGCCGACCCGTTCAGAACCTGCTCTTCTCCGAGTGCCGCCTCGCCATCAACGACCTGCCCAACGAGCTCTACGACGTGCCCTGGGACGTGGTCCTCATCGACGGGCCCTCCGGGTGGAACCCCAACTCCCCCGGCCGCATGCCCTCCATCTTCACCACCGCCGTTCTCGCCCGCTCCGGGGCCACGGCCGCCAAGGGCCCCACGGAGGTGCTGGTGCACGACTACAACTTCGAGCTGGAGCAGGTGCTCAGCAAGGAGTTCCTCTGCGACGAGAACCGCGTCGCCGGCAGCGGCACGCCCTCGCTCGCCCACTTCCTCATCCACCCGGGCAAAGCCGGCGAGGTATTCTGCTCCGACTCCGGCCAGGACAGCAGCAGCCAAGCAGCTGCGTCCGGGGAGAAGACGCGCAAGTAATCTAATCCCGTCGAGAAACCATTCGATTAGCTTCCTCTTCTCTGATCTCCGGCTAATTCTTTCCCCTCTCGATCTTGATCTTCCTTGCCCTGTTATTATTTTTTTTCTTCTTCTCATTTTGTCACATATTATAAGTTTGTTATTTTTGCGGGAACAATAATTGTAACTAGCTCCATGATCAAAGTGTAAGCAATCGTGATGACATGATTGTCTCGAGAAAGTATAGAGGCCAATTTACACTTAGACTAAATAGATTGTTCCTTCCAGCTCGATCCGTCCGGCCTGTGAAGAAGCATCTGTGTGCTGGTGGCCGGTGGTTGGATCCATCCATCACATCCCACCCGATCGCTTTCTCATTTTCCATTTGCCTTGCGTGCGTGGCCCGGTCAGCCGCTCATCGTATTTAGCCATTAATGACAGGGTTTCGGCGTCTCGCTTGCTCAGATCAGGCTAGACGCGCCCCGCCCCGGATCAGCCATTTTTCAGGTCGCCGTCGCGGTTATGAGCTGATGCGCACCTCTACCCGTGCCCTGCCCCTATCGCCATTGCTGTTAAAGTTGGCCGTCTTTTGCAGCAACTTCCGACGGCTCAACAAACAGACCTGATCGGCGATGACCGATCCTTAAGCCTGCTCGGCCTTCTTCTGGTATATGGTGAGATGGGCAAACATGTTTCTCCTACGTGGCAATGACCAGACACTTTCAAAAAATAGCAGAGATACCACTGCAATGTGTGATCTGATCTCTGCAAGATGAAAAGATTTATGACCAACTTGGACCACTGTCACTGCGAAATGCATGTTTACCCCTCGATCAACCTGACATTGCAGATCTCAATTTTTTCCCCAACTTGAGTGACCATGCATGCTGTCTGACGCTGCGGCATCGTTGTCGCTGGTCGCTCGCTCACACCGGCCGGCTGCGGGTTAGTGGTCAGCTCAGATCAGATGTGCTGCCGCTTGCTTGTCTCTCCGGTTTGCCTGCGCGATCGCGGCCAACAGCTCAAATTAGATTTGGTTCCCGTGGTACTCCAACTCCACGAAGAAGAAAGCAAGGAAGGAACGTTGTCACGTTGGTACTACTGCTACTACAGCCTGCCCCACGTGCCGTCCGTTTCATGGACTTTTTTTAGTCGAATGTGGTGACATGCCAACCACCCCTTAGTACTGGATTTTTGGTAGCGACCCACCGATTAGTAGCATAGATAATTAGGAGAGGAGCAGCGGCTAGAGAGAGAGAGGGTGATATGTGTTGTCGACAATGCTTTAGCGTTCATCTAAGAAAAAAGAGAATGCTTTAGCGTTGTTTTCTGTGCTGTTGGAGGAATGTTCATCTCGTCACGTCGAGGTTTAGACCGTGATTACGGGTTGAACATCCTTTGACGGCTTAGGAAAAATAAGGGCATTTCTAGTCGATCCCTCAAAACTGGTTAAATAAGAAAAAAAGTTTTAGAGAAGTATAAATTTTACTCCCTGCGCTGGCGCTAGCCGACTATCAAATATATCCGGTCACGGTTGTTTGGAGCATAGATTATGCCCTCCACCCCATGATGACCCCCCCCCCCCCCCCCCCCCCCCCCCCCCCCCCCCCCCCCCCCCCCACCTCCCCCACGCACCGCGTCGTCGTTGCCTCCACACCCCGCAACCTCCATCGCCCTCCTGCCCCATTTCGATTCACTCGGCCATTGTTGTCATCGATGTAATCTCTACCGCCGCCGCGTCCATTTCGTCGCCAAGAACGGAGCCGCCAGAGGATGGAGATGGCATAGAACACCCGCTGCAGAGCTAGGTGGTGCTAGAATCCAGGCAGGGCAGCGAAATTCCGACTACGTCTCTTCATCTGTGATGAGCTTGGTGTGCGACCGACGACCAAGGTTTGAGGTCCTCCGTCAACTGACGGCTGTCTTGCAGCCCTGCCGACCTTTCACATCTTCGCATCGGCTTAATGCCTTCAATCGACCTTCTCACCTTCTCCTTCCCTCAAAATGTTCGATGTACTGGCTATGTGAGTTTTTTTTTGCGCTTTTTTTTCATTTCGTTTTACTTTTTGGCAACCAAATTTTCAATATAGCCGATTCTATAGTGTAGATCAAGAGGTCGAGGGAGATGATCTTCGATGACTCTTTGTTGGAGGAGGAAGAAGACGATGATGACTTCGAAATGGCCGTTGTTGTGATCCTCAACGAGGATTTTCGACGGCCGCAGTTCGGCCGTTTGTCCATCAATCGAGATATAGAGGAGGGACATGCCAAGCATATGAGAGCTTACTTCGACCCTAATGCAACCTATTCTAGAAGTATTTAATATGTATGCAAATATGCAGTTAAAATGTAGCATGTAAACCAAAAAAAGGAAGATTTGACAATTTTTTAGGGCGTTAAGTTTAGGAGTTCGGCTATGAACCGATTTTGTTTAGCACACTAAATATAAGGAGTTAAAACATGAAATACCGCTTGAGAGACTAAATTATAAGGGGTCAACTAGATATGCCCTAACTCTGTTGGACGTGGTCAGAAGTACCTAGGAACTAGATAAGGTGTCATGTTAAACCCCATTTGCTGGGCATGCCCTTGATGTCGCTGCAACTAACATAATTGTGTATGTCATGGTTCATATTTTCAATTCCATGAATGGCTTATTCATCTTTTCAAGTAGAATTATAAGATATATTAAGTTTGGTCTGAAGATTTGCTATTGACTCCACATGAACTAAAATTGGATGAACATGTTGGACTGTTTAATTTCTAATGAACTTGAAACACTCCATGCACATATGGTTATATATCTAGGAGCCATTGAAGAAATATAGATATTCAGAAGGAACATTGGGAAAACATCTCAGTAACATGTCTGTATGAGGTGAGGACCTGTGGGGACTAGGAGATCAGGAACAGCGGTTAGAGGGTGATATGTGTTGTCGAGAATGCTATAGCGTTGTTTTCTGTGTGTGCTGTTGGAGGAATGTTCATCTCGTCACCGTGATTAGGGGGTGAACTTCCTCTGTTGACGACTTCTCACGCTAAAGGGAATGTAACTTTGTTGGACGCGGTCAGAGTTAGCTCGAAATTGACCGATCGAGTTTTGTACGAATCGTACGCGTTTTACCGCCGGCAGTTTGTCAACCCTGTCAGCCCTTTGTGTGATTATTAAAACAGCAGGACAAACTTGGTCGGTTCTTCAACGAAGCTAGACTCTGAACGCATTGGCGGTGCTTGAAAGTTGAAAATATTTCCACAGTTAGGCGATTTCCGTTAAAATCTGGTCCGAATCCGTTCTATGTACCATCTAGGAGTACAAGGGAAGTGGTTTTGTACTTTTGTTGCTTCCTTCGTCAACGAGCTCGCTGCCTCACGTTCTGGACAGGGGATGAGTTCGTCCAAGAGCGAGCTGCGAGCCTGTTGGGAGCTGTATTTTAATCGGCTTCCCGTGTGTACAGGCTTGATAACGTAGGACTAGCACAACTAGGCCGGCGAGGACCGACCGAGAATTGGAGGTGACGCTATGTTGACCCCTCACCGGTCCACTCTGCTCCGTTTCTTGCGTCAGGAGCACACAATTAATTGAAGATAAATCGAACGGAAAGGCACTTGGATTAGCAGACAGCAGCGCTACTACGTACCGTTCCCTGTTAAACAAATTTTGTCCACATACACATGTGTATCTAGATACATGTCCATGTATATGTTCACTAATTTGTGTATGTATCTAGACAACATGTGTAACATATAAAACATCTTATATTTAGGAACGGAGGGAGTAGTACGTACTATCAGTTCTGCCTTTGTAGCTCAAACTCGTCCAGACTGCTTGCTTGGTCGATCATAACCGCATCAAACGTTGTAAACAGGCGAACACGAGCTTCTCCAACTCATACAGCGTACAACCCGTATCTCGGCCATTCGTTTCCGCGATTGAATAGCCGAGATTTGCCGTTGAACGAGTTGAACGTCAACACTTTCAGCGGTAAATCTCGACCGTTCAATCGCGAAAACGAATGGCTCAAAAGACATGTAACGCCACATGTAGCGCAGCACCATGGATTCTGGCCTCTATTTCCGCCGGAGTATTCCATTCCAGAGCATCTCCCCCGGGCGGCGAGATGATGAGTCCACCACCACGGAAAATGTGTCCGCTATCGGAGGAGCCGGACACATATCTGATCTAATGGAGAGGGTTGCCCAGACGCATCCCCTAAACAGTCGGCCCAATTCAATTTTTGCTCCTTTTCTGTACTTGCAGTAAAATTAAAGAACACGAAATCAAATCTTGACCAACACCAAATCCGGATACCGAAATGCCACCAGGTCTAGCTACATAACAATACATTATCGAAAATGCAATGAAATCTTTGCGTTTATCGTCAAACAGAACAATCTGATTCAGGCTCATGTTGGTCGTCTCAGTGAATGAACTTATGTTTGTCGGCTCTTTACTTTAGTTCCATATATCGCCGTTCTTGCCATTTTCGTCTTGCACCTCAAAGTAGGTATCCCACCTCTCTTTGTTCTCTTGGTGCCTCAACTCATTGCGAGTCGCGGACGATGATATCTCGATAAAGCGAAACTTGAAGCGAGGAATATGATGATGTCGCCTTGTGGATGATATTTTTTTTAGAATCACTAGAAAATAGTCTTGGAGAGAGGAAATAATATATCTTAATGCGGAATCACTAGAACAAATTCCCGTGTTCTAGAAAATAATTTCTTTTTTTAGAATCACTAGAAAATAATCTTCTGATCTTTATGTCACACGATATCACAACCCCGAGTCCGTCCTAGGCTGCTCTGCTTGACCGCTATTAAAAGGCCTGACAACGCGCCAGCAAAAATATTGGTGTCACGGGTGGCGGGGAGCTGGAAAGGGAAGCGATGAAATGTTTCTCTCCCGCCAAACGTGCGTGATTTACGGTGACATATTATGATTTTTGGTGGAACCTGAGGTCATTATTTTATTAATACTTGACATTATTGACCCTTGCTACTTGCTTCTCTTGATTGATATAATACTCGGCACTCTTAAACTGGCACTTGTGGTGATGATGTTGTGTTGCTAACTCTTGAAACAGGAGGGAATATCTTGATTATTTCTTATTTAGTGTGTCATGTTGTTGTATTCAACATGCTAACTGGATGGGTCCTATGTCTTCTGTTGACCCATTGCGATCACCATTCATAAATATGTTCTTGTTCTTTTCTTATAACAGGGCGGTACAATACCAATAGAAATTGCTGCAAACTCTGGAAGAAGAGAGCTTGTGGAGATGCTCCTGCCTTACACTTCACCTATTCAGTCCGTGTCGAACTGGAGTGTTGAAGGAATAATTGCCCATGTGAAATCAAAGAACTCAAAGGACAAGGTATAAACTAAATTCTAAGCTCATTTAGTCGAACCTAACGTTTGTCCTGCTCCGATGAAGTGGCGCCAAGCTTCTGGTGTCCTCTGTGATAGGAAAGTGCCACAAAAGCTAAAAGGCAAGTTCTATAGGACGACGATTCGACCTGCGATGTTGTATGGCGCAGAATGTTGGCCGACCAAGAGACGACATATCCAACAGTTAGGTGTAGCGGAGATGCGCATGTTGAGATGGATATGTGGCCACACAAGAAAGGACCGGGTTAGGAATGATGATATACGTGAGAGAGTTGGGGTAGCACCAATTGAAGAGAAGGTTGTCCAACACCGTCTAAGATGGTTTGGTCATATAGAACGTAGGCCTCCGGAAGCGCCATTGCATACCGGACGGATAAAGTGGGATGAGGATGTTAAGAGGGGTCGTGGTAGGCCAAACTTGACATGGGAGGAGTCTGTTAAGAGAGATCTGAAGGATTGGAATATCACCAAAGAACTAGCCATGGATAGGGCTGCGTGGAAGTTAGCTATCCATGTGCCAGAACCATGACCTGGTTTCGAGATCTTATGGGTTTCAACTCTAGCCTACCCCAACTTGTTTGGGAAAAAAGGCTTTGTTATTGTTGTTGTTGTTGACATATTCCTAAATATTACATGAAAAAATATATTGCAATTGTGGAATTAAAAAAATAATTCTTTTAGATATTAGTTATATAATATTTTCAACATAGGGCCTCAAATTTTTATTTTGCACTAGGTCCCCGAATTTCTGGAGATGAACTTGCCCATTATGCCAGACATGTGTCTAGCACCCTGAGACGGACACAGTTTGAGTAGTACCGGAAATAATTCCGAGGCTGCCGCTGGAGATGCTCTGACTAGGTTGAAGAGTGTTCCTCTTGGCGGGATGCGCGTTGGGACACCAAACAAATAGAGAAACGTACGTGTGATCTTTACTATTAAATGGGAGTTGGTCGTTCGTATGTCCGAGCGAACCGTGGTCCGCTAGCCATCGCGGTCTGCCGTCTGGCCCGCGCCGACAGGTGGGACCGAACTAGCGAAATCCCCTGGAAACTTGGATCTTGCATCGTGTGCATCTCGCTGTCATCCACCTGACTCCACTTCCGCATCTAACAACATCCACATCCCGGCATGGAGATGATGCCGTACTCCGGCGATCGCCGGTCCTCCCTGCCCCGCAGTCGCGCGCGACCCTCTCCTACTTCTCCCCGACCGCAGCTCCCTTCAACACAGCAGTCCCCACCACGCGACCCCGGAACTGATCCCTATCCCTCTTCCCTTCACCCCAAACTCTCCACAGCGGCATCCGGCAAGCTACATGGATCTGGAGGACGGAGCGGCTCCGAGGTTCAGAGGTGAGTTGATGCCTTCCTCTTCCCATGGCCAGGGTCGTGGAATTGTGCTGCATGATTTGTTAGTTCTGATGTTCATGGTGTCGGTAGTTGGCTACGATGCATCTTGATCTATACCTTCTTGATTGATCTGAGACATGTTCAGGGGATCGAGGTGTGTGTATAGTCCCACTGCCTAGGATTATGTAATGCGATCATCGGTACACACAGAGTAATTGTGGAATCATAGATAGGAAAATATATGAGCAGATTGAAATGGTATCTGTACTTTGAGACACGGAAGTAGAAGTGGATTCTTCGTATGCAGAGGGGTGTGTATTGTGAGAATTTAAGATCGGCGATTTGGGAAACATATTTCTGACCTCCTGCCAAAGGTTCTGTTATTTATTTACCAGCGATTAGTTCGCTTATTTTCTGATGGTACTTTTGAATTATCTTTTAAGGCAAAAGATTTTTTTCAGGAATAGGCGATCTTCACATGAGTATAGCTTTGATTTTGATGAAAATTCTGCTTCTATATGATCAACAGTCAAATGCAGTTATGCATAACTACTATTATTCTCGTATTCTAGAAGAACCAAACCGTTGCAAATAAAATTTCCTTCGCTTTTAGCTTGATACGGCAAATTAGACAAAAAGAAGTGTTCTTGTATTTTCCAGAAGTTTGTGTTTTGTACTGACGGCTGCATAGTATTTTTTAATAGGAAAAGGTGGTTGGATCATGTGATTGGAGGAGTTCCTATCGACGGCGCTCTCCCGCATCTCCCCACGCGACGCCTGCTGTGCCACGGCCGCATCCGACTCCAACCCCAATAGTTGTCGCCGCCGCCGGATGGTGTTGTGTCCCAACAACTGCCAAAATCGGCGATCTGTGGCCATCGCCTCCTGCCCTTACCGGCCGGCGCAACATCATAGTGGGCAGCAGTGCCAGCGGCACCGGGTGACCGCATATAGCAGCACCGCCAGCACCCCACCGGAGGACGGATAAATGCCCCTGCTGGAGTGCGAGTGGAAGAGTGTGTCTTCGGTCGTGCTCCTATGGTGTGGCTGGTGAGGAATATTGTTTTGTCGCTCTGCCGGGGCCGGAGTTCAATGAGAATGATGTTGCCAGGATGGGAGGTCTTCTTTCATCATGGGTAGATTCCAATTGGCAGGTATGATACGGTGATACGTTGAACTCTGTAAATTAATTCTTATCAGACCATCTGCTAGAACGTAGGCACAACTGCATGCGATCATGTCACTTGATTGGCAAGGATGATACGGTGGTACGTCGAACTCTGCCGTCGACAAGTGCAGCTGCCAGAAGATGGAATGCGAGGGCCTCCCATAGCACATCTTGTGCGTAGTGCATGGGTCCTGCAAGGAAATTGCGGTTAGATATGCTTTGGAACTTTCGAAGTGAGTAAATGCATCTTGTTGTTTATTTCTGTTTTACATTTTTATTTATTTGGTGGTTGGGCTCAAATTGTTGTAGATTTCACGAGGCTGCATTGACTGATTCACCCGAACAGTTCCAATTTTTTTCGAAGGGAACTATCATGAGACGGATCATTAGCCATGACATGTTTAGCATTATGAGAATGTATTGCTTTAGCCCCTTGCTTTTTTATTCCTGTTTAACGGTGGTAGTGGTCTGTTGTATTCAGCCCTTCTTATTACTACATTATTTTTGTAAGATTTTTATTTTATGATCATTTTCTCTTGTGAAGCAATTAATCTTGCACCTAAATCAACACACAATATCATATATTATCAAGTCCTTAATCCAATATTTTGATTAATATACAGTGTTAACAATACATTTTGATATAGGATGACGACAATGCGAGACGTGCCTTCAGGGGTCGACAAGGTCTCAACATTGAGTGTTGCCACACTTCGACTGTGGTGGGTGCTACGATGCCTCTGCCTATGCTGTCTCTACACAAATGAGCATTAATATGGATGGCAAAGCCAAAGACTAAGGTGGAAGAGGAAAATAAAAGAAGAAAACTCCTTTGTCTTGTTGCAAAGTGGCGAAAAGAGTTACACCACAAGAAGGGGTAGCAATGGTATAATATGGTCGATGGAGATTGGGAAGTGGAAGGCAACAAAATAGTTAGAAACTATACATTAATTGATATCTTCGTGTATCTTTATGTTCTGTAACAAAACATGATTATTTAGCTTTTATAGAATTACACTTCAAGTTAGTAGAATCTTAATGTTTTTGAAATACCATGTGACTATATTTTTGCAGACATCCTAAATTTTCAAGTGCATTACTTATGATTTGATTTGTTGGCCCTAACATTATGCTTAAAAGAAGGAAAAGAGATGAAAATACGGCCTAGAAAATCACTATATTTCACAACTTCAAGGTGGTAGTGGAAACCACCACGATTAGCACCGTTGTCGAAAGTAGGATGATGAGTCGAAGTCTCTCTGAAACCATGTGTATGGAACGACAATGACCATTTGACAGAGTTGGAGAAAACATCGGAGAAACATAGTGAGCGACACATGTTGGAATGAGGTGACTATCACTAAGGTCGTTAGTCGGTGACTATTGGTGAAAGAAGAGGACGCTGGTGGGAAAAGACAAGGGATGACATAAGCATTGATCAATAGCCTGAATTTTGAATATCTCAAAGGATGCATGTTTTTCTTTTGATACATCTTTATTAACTAACAAGAAGGGTTACATCATTTTTTGTTTGGTTTGAGTAGCTTATCACGTGTACCACGCGATAAGAAGGGTTACATCATTGATTAGAAGAGGTACAATTTCAGGAGGAGGATTTTCTAACCAAACGTTAGGATCAGAATACTTCGCCATGTGAGCAAGCTCATGTGCCCCTGCTAGAATGCTCATACCTCGAACTCACTCACTGGCTGCAGCTACACCTTGTGAATTACCTCCTTCATGATTACAACCACATCATGATTATCGGAATTGATTATAACTCTATTTCATGGATGCATGTTCTTTCCCTTAACTTGGTGACTTTGATGTTGAAATATTGGAAATTTAGGTGCATTATGTTACTTGCGCGATTAAAAAAAACTTGAGAGCCCGTAACAACGCTCGGGCATTCAACTAGTATTGTTAGTTCAGAAGTTGACCATGTTCCTCTTTGCGACATGGGACCACGGCGGAAAAGGCTAGTCGCCTAGTCCAGTCCTGACTCCAGGCAGGAGAAACTAATGACGAGTACGAACGGCCCAGCGAGTGAAAAAATGGCCGAATTGGTGCGGTTTCGTTGGGCTGGGCCGCAGGGAACGGCGCCTCTGTGTGCCCGTGCCACTGGTTTCTCCTGAATTCCATGGCTTAGCCTGCCCAATGGTGAAATTTTACCAAAGTGTTTGCTGTCGATAGGACAATCTGAATGGAGCAAATCGAATCATCTCCAAGTTTGATGTTTCAAATCGTGCGTCAGATCGCTCAATAGCAGTGACTATGACACGGCGTGCTGGTGAAGGAAACTAAGGTTGCTTGCGTAGTTTAAACGTGATCCATTCAACTTCTCTTTTAGTCGGCGTGCTTGCAACACTGTTATGCCTGAAGTCTATTGGAATGAGCTATACCTTTTGAAGAAATTACCAAGTATTCCACGCGCATACTGCGAGTCAAACCTGTTCGCGCTGAACTAAGGCTCCTGGTATGAAGACAAGACCTTGTGGCACAAGTTAAATCATACAACTGAATACATAAGCTATTCTGCTATTTTGGAGCTAAGAAAGTTCAGAGTGAAGCCACTGGCGCTAGGGCAGTGACAGTGAAACAAGGGTAAAATGACCACCCGCAGAACAACAGAAACATCATACAGAAGAACTTGCAGAAATATTCGGAATCTGCTTTATCGTATTGGTTGATCAATTCTGTAATAAATTGGCAGCTTCGAACTGTTTGGGAAGGAGCTGAATATTACAAATTACATATACGGAAGCAAATCTGGCGGTTCTGTAAACAACCAAACCCAATTTTGAAAGTTTTATGTACAGAAGCATCGACTAATAGGAGATACTTGGCGCACCGATCACCGTGCCGTGCTGCGCCTTCGTGGGTCACCAGGCAATCATCCGCAGGAGTTGATCACCGTGGCGGTTTACGTGTCTAACGTCATGGTGCAGATGCTTACGCGCTGCTCTTCCTGCCGCCAGACAAAGCCTTCGTCGGCGTGGCCAGGATGCGCTTCAGAGCCTTCACTGACAGTGGGCTGTCCTTGCTCTGTTCATCAGGCAACAAGAAACCAGTTAGAATAGAGTAACTAAGACTTGCAGTTATCCTGCACAAGTGTTTTACATCGTGGTGTAGCCACGTCTAAGAGAGAATAAGAACGGTTTGAGCAATTTACCACGCCGCAGGTTCCCTGTCGAGTGTTGCAGACGGGGTAGTCATGGGGGCAGCAGCTGTAGTGGTCATCGCAGCAGCTAGCGCCCTCGAGTGGGCAGCAGCCCCAGGCGTAGCACTCGTTGCCCCACTCGTAGATGCAGCAGCAGGTCGTGCTTGCGGGGCACGTGTAGTAGCTGTCACAGACGGAGGATGGTGGCGTGGGAGGGACGGGCGACGGCGGCGTCGGGCCAGGGTTCGGCGGGTTCGCGCCGGTCTTCAGGGGGTAGGAAGGCTCCACGGCGATACCGCATTTGCCGCTGGTTGCCTTGATGTTACGCTCCATCCGGACATAGCCCTCCTCACCCCAGACGGTACCCCAGGAGTTCCTGACGAGCCAGTAGTCCTTGCCGTTGTCTGTACCATAACCAACGGCGGCAACACCGTGGTCGAGTGCTGTTCCACAGGTTCCGGTGAAGATACCCTGAGAGAATTAGAAGTGATAATCAGTACCGATGCACTGCTTCATGAAATTTACAGTTCATGGTTTAAAAAATGCGGGTTTGACTTCACGAAGTTTATTACACGACAATAAAAGTTGTTTTATCTGAACATGCTATTTGAGGTGTTTTTCCTAATCTTCCCCTTCCTCTGTTTGATTAAGATGGTTACCAGAAAAGAGTTCCAACATCTTCAAAACCTGATTTTTTTTTGCCCCCACAAAACAGAATCTGAAGCTCTACTCTGTTGATTTCCAGTATAAGTGGATGATAGGTCACACCACTTAATCGAGTATGTTATGGGAGCACATAAAAGTGACCATGCACTGAAAGTGCTTCGCAAAGGAGGGAGAGATAAGCATGATTATGCAAAATTGTGGGCACAAAGGACCTCGTATTCTATAGAAATTAAAAAAGTGCCAATTATCTTGATTAGTACTCCTTAAACTATGCAAGAGTGCAAATGTGCCAAATTGCAGCAGAAAATCATAGTTTTTCTGTAGCAGTTGCAGCTTGCAACTGGGTGACAACAAATTTGTTTTTTTTAGTTAAGGAGACGGTAAAAGTACTTAGGTTGTGTGGACTGTGAACCTAACATATGCAAACTTTTATAGAAATGCTCCAAATCTCTCCCAGTCAGATAGACACCATATCTATTTTGGAAATAAAGAGCTAGCGGTAACGTTTGCCCACCTACTCACTGATAAGACAACTCCAGTACAACAACGTTCAAGAAACTCACCGAACTGTAGAGCTGGAATGCCCGGCCACCGGCCTCAATCGCAACGCTGATGGGCTGGTTTGCAACTGCCTTCTGCAGACTCTTCTCACTGTTAACGGGTACATCCTCATACCCGTCAATTGTAACAACCTTCGCATTTTTCTGCAAATTCCCCCAAACACAGATGGAACAACATATTAATATCATCCCCATTATAAAAATTCAAAAGGAAACTAAGACGATGGATAGTACCTTGTTAGCATCACAACGGCCGTCCTTCTCCGTGTAAGGGTAGTCCTCATCAGAGTCGATTCCACCATTCTTAATGATGAACTCAAATGCATAGTCCATCAGACCTCCATTGCATCCTTCGTTGTATGAAGTGTCACAGTCAACAAGCTCTTGCTCGGACAGAGTGATCAAGTCTCCTGTAGCAATCGCGTTGATGCCTTCAACACCAGCTATTGCTGAGAAAGCCCAGCAACTCCCTGGAAAAATGAAATAGAGATGAGGACTGATGACAATGCAGAGGAAGACCTGCTACCAATTGGAGGGCGAAACGTTGGAAAAAGAGTCCTGAATGCAATGTGTCAGCGATTTGGGTAGTGGGTCTAGATGCACCCATTAGGTAATTTATTTTTGGTTTTTTTTCCGAATGTCAAAAAATTCCAGAAAAAATCCGGATGTACATTACAGCGTGATGTGTTAGCACAAAAATTGGCATGGTGAAAAAACTTTTTTAGCAACCTCTACAAAAAAAGACAAAATTCTGACACGTATATATACATTTTGGTATGTCCGAATTTGTCTTTTTTGCACAGGTTGCAAAAAAAGTTTTTTCTTCGCGTAACTTTTTGTGCTGACTTGAAATGTGTTGGACTACATGCAAAAATTTTATTTTGAATTTTTTGACATTTGGAAAATTATTTTTTGGGTAGTGGGTGCATCTGCCCCCACTACCCGTTGTGAATATCCGGTTTCTAAAAGCCTATTTTGAATCATGTGAATTAATAGCAGATGGTGGACCATAGAAGCAAGACAAGGACGAATGTGTCCATCAGCTCATCAAGCAGGCAGCGACCATTAGTACACTATGATTTTGCTCCATTTTCAAAGGATGTCCACGTTCCATGAACCTACATCTTTTATATATCCTGCTTTTGTATTGTAAAGAACTCATCATTGTCATGCAAACCCAACTGTCCCAACCTTTCATATTTTCCCTATTGATAATCATTCAGTACCACCACAGAATTCCCCAAGTGAGATAGGGTGTTCTGATACAATCAGAGACGATAATAAGGTGCTGCTATCCCTGACTCCCGGTTGCCGAAGCCTAGCTGATGTATGCCATACGACATAAATAACACAAAATAATTTTGTATAATCAACTACCAATATTTTTAAACAAATTTACTACTGCTATTCCAACTTGGCATCAGATCTATAATTACTCCCATTTCACTGCCCAGATCGTGTGGATGGAAGCCTCTCGACAGCACCAATTATTGGAAGCTAAAAATCCTCTGCTTTCTGATCATGGGGATACTGAACCGAAACTATCGCACGTTGACCAAATAAGTTTATGATTTTTTTCGTCATAACGGATCACGCTCTCATGCCACAAGCGGAATACACTACTCGCAAAGAATCTTCACTAGAAATAGATGGTATCTACCGATATTATGTACAAAAAAAAGACAGATTTTAACTGTAAGCAATAAATAGAAGCAGCACCAACAGATCAGTCCAGGATGCTAGCTCAAAAAAAGGAAGAATCAGTCGAGGACGCTTACCACAGCCGCCCTGGTCCTTGATCGCAGCGACCGCGCCCTTGGTCCTCCAGTCGACGGTCTCCGGCAGGTCCTCGTTGTCGTCGGCCTGGTATCTGGCGCTGAGCTTCTGCTTCCTCTCCGGCTTGGTCCGGACGCCGAGGTAGGTGTTCCGGTACTCCTCGTTGGTGATGTCGGCGAAGCGGTTGAGGCCGAGGCGGAAGGAGTGGACCCCGGCGTCGGCGGCGGCGTTGTGTTCGTCGATGTACCGCAGGTTGTCCACGAACGCCGCGAACCGGCGCTCATCATCCTGGCCGATGGCGTTGGAGTTCCGGCCGTGCTCCGCCTTCCACTCCTCGTACATCCGCCGCGCCTCCTCCTCGCTCCTCTCCCCGTACGACACGATCGACATGTCCGCCGCCGCCAGCGAAAGCAGCATCAGCAGGGCCGCCGCCGCGGCCAGCAGAGCCGTGGAGCTCCTCATCATCACCGAGCAAGAACGAGAGAATGGGGGAGTGGTAGTAGATGGGATTAGATGGATGGTGGCCTTGCTTTTGGTCTCCATGGAGGCCTGGTATCGGGGTCGCTTTATAGAAGAGGTGGAGATGGGGAGTGGTGGGCCCAGATTCCACAATCGTTTTGTTTCTTGTTCTTAACCAAGTCTGCTGGACCAATGGGATATTTTTTCCTCCGATTTAAAATTATTTTCTTTCTTGGAATGGTGGAGGTGTGTCACTGATGTAGACAGGTTGGGTTTCTTTTAGAACAGATTCTTTTGACGTGTTCATTTGAAATGGTTTATTGGGATTAATAATGTTTTTAAAATTAGTAGGTTTGATTATGTTGGGATAAGGTGCCGTGTGATTGCAGATGATCTGGTAGGATGGTAGCGAGGAGGTGGAAGATTTTGACTCGGGTGATTTTTATCTTATCCTCTCGATTACTTCTTCTTTGGGCTGAAGTAGTTTACTACCTGCGAATAAAGAAGGAAAATGAGATGGATTACTCAATGTTTACTTGCAGAACATTGTAGTTGGAGTTTGGGTTTGATTATGTTTTTAGAGAATAGTAGGTATTCCTCATTTTAATTATAAATTGTTTTAGCTATTTCAAATATGATCTAGGTACGGACTGAAATGGATGAACGTACACAATAAAACGTGTCTGGATACATGGTGAATATGAAAAAGGCTAAAAAAGGTAAAACATCTTATATTTAAAAACGGAGGAAATAGTAAAGTAGTAGACAATAACCTATATTCTCATCCCTGCATTTGAATATGTTGCAATTCATTAATGATATCACAAAGTTTGAAATAAACGAACATGACATTAAACTACCACAAACTATAATTTTAGTTATATTACATTATAGAATCGTCATCCATGTTGCGACATAGAGCCCCTGGTAACTTTCCCAAGCCTTTTGGGCGCCCGCCACCAAGTGTCCATATAGATGAAAATATGGTCCTTAATTATGACAAAACCACATGAAAAAACTTGTAGGTTTACGCGTCAGCTTCGTCGTGTTCCCCCACGAACTTGTGTTCCTCATTGGTAATGACGTTGTCTCCTCTATCAACAATTAGCGCAATGACTACGTTTGAAGAGCTAGATGAATTGTGTAATGACGTCGTCTCCTCTTGGGTGGTAGGCGAGCATAGTGGTCATGGGAAGTAGAAATGGAAGGTTCCACGACAACAGAGCTGAGATGCAAAAAAAATGTGGGGTGTGGCGATGATAAGAAAGATGGCAAGGATGTTGCGAATTAGGGAAAGGTGAGACAACACGTCAACCATAGTGGTGGTGGAATGTTTTTTAGAAATACAGTTTTTTTACTATAAACCGATGTAAGTAGATAAAACCGACCTATGGAATAACATAGCATGGAGAATGTACAGAGCCGATAGACACACAAGAACATAAAGCCTATAAACAACAAAAATCTTCACAGGAAATTGCACATTCATAGCCAACATGGATAGGAAGGCCGCCCCAAATCATTGTGGGAAGTGATCCACTGAATCATAACGAGCAAGTCTCCAATAAAAAATGTGTCGCTTTTTTCGATTAATTGGGGCCAATTCATCCGACGGTCAAACATGTCCCTAGAAGTTGTTTCTTGTAGACATCAAACTCCTTATGCATGGTCCTCCTATACAGCTAGGTGAGACATCCATCCCAAGCGGGAGGGAATGGAAGAGAAGGCGGCTAAGTGGAGGGAGGAGAGCCGACCAAAATGGCCAAAACAATTCGCGAGCTGCAAAGCGAAGACGTAGCCAAGCAACCAACCATGGGCAGAACCTGGTAGTCGGTGGTTGGGGTTGGGACTTGGGTGATTGGGTCAGGGATGGGGAGGGAGGAGATCCCAAGCCGGCTAGCTGCTGATCCTATCCTCTGTGCTGCCCTTCTTCCACGGCGTAAACACGACGTGCACGCACATGCCGCCCGTGTATGTCTTCCGTGCTACTACACGAGCTAATGCGGATTGTTTACTCGAGTTGTGTTCCCTCGAGGTTAAGCATCTCCTTGTGCAATTGGCTTCGAATCAGTGCGTGGTTGACTTGTTCGATCATTGCGCAGCCCATGCTCAACCAGGGCGATCCTGACCGTCCAATAAGTCTGAACTTGCGATGGGGTTTTGATCCGGTGGGATGTGACGTTTGCAGTGAGCTCTGCAGTGACGCTTCCCACAACTCACCGTTGAGCCGGCATAGCTCAGCTGAGATCAACAATCCCCAAAACTGTTCAAACGTATGTGCACCTACGTAAGTGGGGTGAGATGATGTATCTTATTCGCGGCGCAAAAGTTAGCTCCTGGGATTTAGATGATGGCATGGCAGCAGGCTGAGCTACAGAGTGTAGCAAGATCTCAAGTCCACCATTCGCACCTTGGAGCGTCTTCCTCCCCCGTCTATTGTAGCAGGAGGGCGATCTTTTGGAATCAGCAGCTCGCACCACAGCCTCGCCGTAGATCCGGTCGATTCCCCGCCCTCCGGCGCCGCTCCGGCGGCGGGAGGACGGGGAATCGCCGGATCCGTGTATATAGGTACTGTAGGTGTGCGTTGTGTCGGATTCCTTCCTTCTCGGCATCGCACTCCATGATATTTTTAGAGGATACCATGTTCTCTGCTTACCCACTCCATGTTACTGCTCCAACAGTTGAAATTGTTTTTATACAGCCTCTAACAATTTATTCTTCAGCAGGTGCATTCCTTCCTTCTCGGCATCGCGTAGCAGCTGCCCGGCACGCAACGGTCTCATTTACCGCCACTCCACCGGATGATTCGATCGATCGAGACGCGTCCAAGTACGCGCGGCGATCGTCGGACAGTGATCCAGTTTTGCACTACTGCTCGTCCGGCTCAGGATCTCTGACGGCGCCCGACTGAACGTACCGAACGACCTTCTTGTTATTGGCGTCTGCGAAATGAATATCCGCCGGGATATTTCCGGTGGCTAGGCGACGCGGGATGGATCCCGACAGTGACCGTTCCGATGGATCGTTGCTGATGCACGGTCGTTAGGCTTTGCTTCAGACGAGATGAAACGTATGCGGCGTGAACGCCCTTTCACGGGAGCAACCGGTTCAGGGTCAAATGAAAGCCCGAAAGAGTATGGACAGGATCCGTCCAGAGCAGGAAACATACGTGATCTTCTGGGAGAGATTGGCCATTTGGGTCCATGTTCAGATCGAGGCTGTCTTCACTCTTGACGCCTGCAGTAGGGCAGTGAGATTCAGACAACGCCCTGGATACGGTCAGTTTCTGAACACGTTTGCTTCTCAACTCTGAGTCTCTGACAAAGACAAACCTGCCAGCGATAACGATGAACGAGCTAGCGTCTGAACATCAGTCCGGCGTGGGTAATTAATCTGCACTTGCTGTTGCTGCGGCGTGTAAAAGACAGCCGCGTTCGATCGGTGGCGTGTGTGAACCCGTTGGCTACATAAAGATTCCAGCATTATATACGACTAAACGCAACAATGAGGGGCAAAATGATACTGTATTATCTCGTTTCTGCGGAAAAAATGTTTGATTACACGAGATTTTCTTTCCGTGTTGCTTTCATTCAGGAACGCGGTTCTCCGTTGCTTTCATCCGATTTCTTTTCGAGGATAATGCACATGTATATTATCAGAACTCGCCCGGGTCAAATCTAACACGATGACGTGCTTTCCTGTATTAGTCACATAGATATATCAGATTATCTCTGATATTTTGGCGCGCCTGTGTTGACTTTTTACTGTCTGAGATAGGAGAGAATAAAGTTCACGATGAAGTCACTAAAAAGCGCCATATTTTTTAAGCAAGTAGATTTGCAAACTACATCAGATAAAAAACCCTGAAACAAATACAAGCAACACAGTTTTGTGATTAACCCATAGCTACATAAAAGTTCCTCAGAGTCGAGAGAAGCTTCAACTTTTGCATCTCCACATGCAGCCATACACTAGTAGGAAACTGCCTTTCTGTGGATTCACTAGCTGTGGCGCACCATATAGGCCATGCGCCACAGAATACTGTGGCGCATATGCGCAGGCGTGCGCCACAGAAACATGGTGGGTCCCGCCTCCACAAAAATATGGTGACATTTTTGTGGCGCATTGAGTTGGATGCGCGACAGAAAGCCATGTTTCTGTGGCGCACCATGGTGCATGCGCCAAAAAATGTGGTGGGCCCCCACCAATGATTGAAGGGTGTTCTTTCTATGGCGCATTGCAGCATGGTGCGCCACAGAATGTTGCGTCCAGATCTAAAAAAAGGTGGATACCCTCTACTTACCACCATTTTCTTCTTCTTCCTCCTCCTCCACCTCAACCTACCTCGTATTCCTCTTTCCTCCTCTCCCATTTTGCCCATACTTTTCTCCATTTTTTGTAGTTAAACCTACTTTGTTTGATAGATTATTGGTGAGGGTTAGGAGAGCCTCCAATAAATCTCTTTTTGTCCACTAGTTTCTCTCCAACACCAACACGATCTCTTATCGATCGCGGTCACGTCTCGACACCGAATCTACTAGGTGAGACATGGATCTACATGGATGATAGACATGCATATGCATGTTTTGTGGCGCCGGCGGTGTGTGTATGGCTGGATGTGTGTCATGGTTGTTTGTGTTCCGACCATCATGTCGTGTATGTGGATGTTGCCGGCCGGAGATGCCGGCAACATGATTTGTGAAATGTTTGCACGTACCCATGAGGCCCTTGAGTTTGCCGGAACGTCGATTAACTTCCGTTCTGGCAAATTCGGGTACTCCATATGTCCTACTTTTAGGAGAGGTCATGCCGAATTTTTTCGTCGACCATGCATGTGTGTGTGCATGTTGCGGTTCTAATTAGCATACTCTCGTTTCTGCTCTATGTATACCGCGTAGGCTGCAACCATGGTCGTCAGGATGAGCTCCGGTCGAATCAGTAGATACAAGGAAGAAGCGAAGGCGGACATGATTCGGTGCAACAGGCGCCAGATAAGATGTCCGTGTCGAAAATGCAAACTCGTGAGCTGGATCGACCCTGATTCCGGACAATTGGAGGATCACCTGCTCAGGCGCGGTTTCATGTTAGGCTTCAACCATGACGAAGGAGATGTCGGCGGATAAGATCATCATGATCATGACGAAGGAGATGTCGGCGGACAAGATCATCATGATCATGACGAAGGAGATGTCGGCGGACAAGATTATCATGACGAAGGAGATGCCGGCGGACAAGATCATCAGGATGACGAAGGAGATGCCGGAGGACACGGTCATGATGAAGAGGCAAACACGCAGACCCCGATAATTTCGGCCTTGCAGGACCCTCATGTTCAAGAACTGCTCCTGAAGGAGACGAGCAACGCCAGAGCTGCAGCCAGAGAGAAAGCCAAGCTGTCGCAAATGGAGATAGACGGGAAGACTCCGTTGTATCCTGGGTGCCGACCACAGGATACGCGCTTGCAAGTAACGCTTGATGCTCTGTAGATGAAGTCGGGAAACAAATGGACCGACGTGAGCTTCAACAAGAACATGCAATTCTTCCACGATCGTCTTCTCGAGGGGAACACATTACCAACTAGTATCGATGAGGCCAAGAAAGTCATGTGCCCTCTTGACCTACCGCACGTTAAATACCACGCCTGCATCAATGATTGCGCAATTTATCGGGGCGAGTACAAGGACAGAACCACTTGTCCGGTGTGCGGCCAAGGACGGTACAAGAGTGGGAAGGACAAGAAAGTTCCTTGAAAAGTGGTATGGTACTTTCCTATCACTCCCCGTTTGCAGCGGTATTTCGTGGACCCTAAGGAAGCAAAGCTCATGCAATGGCATGCGGAAAGGGAGAAGCCCCAAGAAGATCCGGAGAAGGGAAGGATCCTGACACACCCTTCAGACGCTAGCCAGTGGGAAGCATTAGACATCGCCTTCGAAAATTTCGGGGGCGACGCAAGGAACGTCAGGCTGGGTATGAGCACCGATGGACTCAATCCGTTCGGCAACCAGAGTAGCACCCATAGCACCTGGCCCATGTTTGTATGGCCTTACAACCTTCCCCCGTGGTTGTGCATGAAGCAAAGGTACATACACATGAGTATTCTCATTCAGGGGCCGAAACAACCAGGTATCGACATACATCTGTATCTCGGGCTGTTGAAAGAGGAGTTAGCCACGTTGTGGGAGACGCCAGCCCATACGTGGGACGCCTACACTAGAGATTATTTTGATATGAGAGCCACGTTGTTCACGACGGTGCAGGACTATCCTGGTTGCTCATATGTATCGGCTCAGGTAGGTCACGGATTTTGCGCATGTGTCAAGTGCATGGATGAGACCCCGCATCTCCAGCTACCAAGGGATCCCAGGTCTTCGAAAACCGTGTTCCCAGGGGCTCGAAGGTGGCTTCGCATGGATCACCCATGGAGAAAACGCGGTGATTTGTTCAATGGTAAAGACGAGCTCGATAGAGCCCCGTGCCCGAGGAGCGGCACAGAAATCGACGAGCTTTTGAAAAACTGGAAGGAGTGCCCTGCGCCGGGAAAGAAGCGACCGAAGGTAGATCCACTGCTGGGTGTATGGAAAGCGAGGTCTGTTTTCCACGACTTGGAGTACTGGAAGGTCCTCAAGACGCCACATAGCCTCGATATGATGCACATTACGAAGAATGTTACCGAGAGTCTGCTTGGCACACTTTGCCACATGTCGGATAAGACCAAGGATGGGACGAAAGCAAGATACGATCTGAAATGGCTTGGCATCAGGAAAGAACTTCAGGCCCCCGATAGTGATGACGACGATGATGATGATCAGACGGAAGGGACTCGAGGTCGCCGCAAAAGGGAAAAGAAGAACACGGTGATGCTTCCCGCTGCCTGCTTCAATATGAGTCCGGAGGAGCTCAAGCAGTTTTTCAGGTGCCTCCTAGGAGTCAAAGTTCCTCACGGTTACTCAGGGAAGATAAGCAGATATCTGGATGCAGCGAAGAAGAGGTTCACCGGGATGAAGTCTCACGATTGTCACATGCTGATGACACAGATACTTCCCGTTGCGATCCGAGGGTTAATGGATGAGCACGTCCGTGATACGTTGTCTGCCCTTTGCAACTTTATCGACGTCGTCAGTAGGAAGTCGATCGGCGTGAGGCAGCTCGACAGGCTTGAGGAAGAGATCGTGGTGATACTATGCGAGCTCGAGATTTACTTCCCGCCCGCATTCTTTGATATCTGCGTGCATCTCCTTCTCCATGTCGTTGATGACATTAGGCAGCTCGGTCCGACGTTCCTGCACTACATGATGCCGTTCAAAAGGCATAACGGTGTCATGAAAGGATACGTTCGCAACAGGTCCCGTCCAGACGCAAGCATGGCCAAGGATTTTTAACCTACGAGTTGATGTCTACGCATGCTTCTATTCTTGTAGACAGTGTTGGGCCTCCAAGTGCAGAGGTTTGTAGAACAACAGCAAGTTTCCCTTAAGTGAATAACCCAAGGTTTATCGAACTCAGGGAGATAGAGGTCAAAGATATCCCTCTCAAGCAACCCTACAATTAAGATACATGAAGTCTCTTGTGTCCCCAACACACCCAATACACTTGTCAGATGTATAGGTGCACTAGTTCGGCGAAGAGATATTAAAATGCAAGTGATATGGATGATTATAAGTGGTAATTGCAATCTGAAATAAAAATGGCAGCAAGCAAACATGAGACAAAATGAGAGTAAACGGTGTTTCAATGCTTGGAAATAAGGCCTAGGGATCATACTTTCACTAGTGGACACTCTCAACAATAATAATATAATTGAATACATAAATATTTCCTCTTCACTATACTACTCTAAATTATTCTCTCGTTGGATAACGAACACCAATCCACTGCGTAGGGCTATAAAAGCACACCTTAAAGTCACATTACACATCAAGGGAACCCCACACTGTCAACTTGAGCGCCCTAAAATAGTACTAGACAAACACCACAATTTCATAGAGACATCCAACACAAATAATAACTCATGATAAGTATTCCTGTAATCTTTAGCCTAAGAGCCACACACGGTGCGCACACTGTCAACTTCGCACCGTGGGACAAAGGTGACTCCGGAGTTTACATTAATAAAATCACTTGAGTAGCATATTCATAAGATAATGAAGAGTAACATCTATGAATTCAACTAGATTACAAAGCTCATGATCACATATAGATCACATCATGGGAGAGAGAGATAAACCACATAGCTACCGGCATGAGCCCTCAGCCCCGATGGAGACTACTCCCTCCTCATAATGGGAGGCAGCAACGGCGATGATGGAGGCGGTGGCGTCGATGGAGATGGCTCCGGGGGCAATTCCCCGTCCCGTCCCGGCAAGGTGCCGAAACAGAGACTTCTGTCCCCCGAATTAGGGTTTTGGATGGCGGCGGAGCTCTGGAACTTTTCTGGGGAAATCGTCGTTTCTTCTGTGAGTTTTAGGTCAGGTGCAATATATAGTCCAAAGGGCGTCCCGAGGCGGTGCACGAGGTGGCCACACCACCCCTTGGCGCGACCAAGGCCCAACCGCGCGCAGGGGGCGTGTGGGGGCCCTGGGCCTCCCCCAGACTTGTCCTTCTGGCTCCCGGAGTTTTCTGGCGAAATAGAATTTCTGTAATTTTTTCAGATTTTTCTAAGCACTTTCATTTTTGGACCTTTTCTGCCGTGCACAAACATAATAAACAGAAACTGGCACTGTGGCATCTTGTTAATAGGTTAGTCCAATAAATGTCATAATATGATATAAAGTGCATATAAAACATGTGGCAATTGATATAAAACTTGCATGGAATATCAAAAATTATAGATACGTTTGAGACGTATCAAGCATCCCCAAGCTTAGTTCCTACTCGTCCTCGAGTAGGTAAACGATAAAACAATATAATTTTTGAGGTGACATGCTACCATCATAATCTTGATCATATAGTATTGTAAGGCACATGTAAATGAATGAAGTGATCTAGGTCAATGTTCTATAGTTTGCTAGCAAGTAGATAATGAGCAAACAACTGAATCATATAAGCAAAAACTTTTCATGAATAGTACTTTCGAGGCAAGCATCAAAGAGTTTTGCATAAGAGTTAACTCATAAAGCAATAGATTCTAAGTAAAAGGTATTTAATCAACACAAATGAAGATTTAAGTTTCAGCATTTGCTTCAACTTTCAACATATTTATCTCATGGATATTGTCAACACAAAGCAATATAATAAGTCCAATATGTAGCATATAACAAATGTTGTAGCAAAGTTGACACTAGTGTTTGCTTGTGGAAGATAGAAAGAATAGGAAAACTGACTCAACATAAAAGTAAAAGAAAGGCCCTTCGCAGAGGGAAGCAGGGATTAAATCATGTGCTAGAGCTTTTTAGTTTTTGAAATCATATAGAGAGTAAAAATTAAATTTTGAGAGGTGTTTGTTAATTGTCAACGAATGGTAGCAGATGAAAACAGTATTCTCCCTATCAAACAGACTTTTAAGAGCGGCTCCCATGAAGGACGTTATTTCTACCAGCAAGGCAGATCATCCCTCTTTCTCTTTTGTTTACACATGCAGGTATTTCACTGTTTGTCATTGCTTACTGATAAATCAGGGCAAAAACGTGAAGAGAATTAAGCGGTTAAAGTTGTAATTAATTGGGACTGTGCACCCCATTGCCAGCTCTTTTTGCAAAATTATTGGATAAACGGATGTATATGCCACTAGTCCAGCTGTAAAGTCTGTTTGACATGTCGAATAAAGAATAACCTACTACTTCCTCATGAGCTAGTAAACATTGACACAAAAAGGAATAATAACAGTTTTGAATAATTTAAAGGTAGCACATGAAAAATTTACTTGGAGTGGCAAGGAAATACCACATATAGGTAGTTATGGTGGACACAAATGGCATGGATTTTGGCTCAAGGATTTGGATGCACGAGAAGCATTCCCTCTCAGTACAGAGTTTAGGCTAGCAAGGTTATTTAAGCAAACAAGAATATCAACCAGTACACCAAGTTTTACATGACAATCATATTGCAAACATTATAAGACTTCACACCGTCTTCCTTGTTAACCAAACCCTTTTATTAGAAAATATCTAGACCTTAGAGATACCACTCATGCAAACCAAATTTCAACAAGCTTTACGGTAGTTCTTCACTAATGGGCTTAACTTACATGATGCAAAAGTTTAATCATGATCTACTTGTTAACTCAAAACAATTGACAAGTATCAAATTATCCAAATTAGTGATCTACAAGAATATGCAAGTTTTTTCCATTATACCATTTACCACATGCAACATTTTCTGTTCCAACCAAACACCAATCAATTTATTTCAATAACTCTCCAAACAAGTATAAGTGAAGCAAGAGAGTACTTTCTTTAAAAGAAAACTAATAGCTCTGACAAGAGATACATGAAAACAAGAGCTAAAAGCTGAACAACGCTAGATATGAATACTCAACAAATATAAGTGAAGAATAGGAGTATACTCATGAAAAAGCGGAGCGTGTCTCTCTCCCAATCAAGAATGCTAGGATCCAATCAAGTTGATTACAAAATAAAAATAAAGTACTAAAAATAAAAGCACACAGACGCTCCAAGAACAACACATATGATGTAAAAGAATAAAAATATAGTTTCACTAGAGATGACCTGATAATTTTGCCGATGAAGAAGGGGATGCCTTGGGCATCCCCAAGCTTAACGCTTGAGTCTTCTTGAAATATGCTGGGGAGATCCATGGGAGCCTCCCCAAGCTTAAGCTCTTCACTCTTCTTGATCCTATTATATCACTCTTCTCTCTTGACCCTTGAAAACTTCCGTCACACCAAACTCAAAGCAAATCTCATTAGAGGGTTAGTGCATATTCAAAAACTCACATGTTCTATAAAGACGCAATATGACTTGTTACTTTAAACATTAGCTACTGCCACTGATGTTATGTGAAGCTCTTCCACCCAAAAAAAGAATTTCACTCAACACTAGTAAAAGAGAGAATGCAAAATAAAAGACATAATCTGTCTAAAACAGAACAGTCCGCAAAGACGAATTTTTTCGAGGCACTTACGATGCTCAGATCAAAAAACTTTGAACTAACGAAAGATTTAGGCATACATACAGATTATGCAAAAAAAAAGATTTAATTCACTTTCTGGTGATTTTAGTAATTTCGTACGGTGAACAGCAGAAATCTGTTTCTGCGCAGCAATCAAAATTTAGCATCATCTTATCATTAGAGGCTAGTCTTGGCACAACAATGCGAAAAAGTAAAGATACAAAGGAGATGTTACAGAAGTAGACAAGCTCCTTGACTCAATAAAAATAAAATTGCAGAAAATAAAACAATGGGTTGTCTCCCACAAGCGCTTTTCTTTAAAGCCTTTCAGCTAGGCATGATAATTTTAATAATACTCATATGTATAAGAGTTGAACATATAAGAATGCATCAAGAAGCAAACATAAAGCACATTTAAGTCTAACCCACTTCCTATGCAAAGGAATCTTGTAAGAAAATAAATCAATGAAGCACAAAGTGACTAGCATAGGAAGGCAAAACAAGTACAACTTCAAAACTTTCAACATAAAGAGAGGAGACTTAATATTATTGTGATATATGAAATCGTGTCTCCCTCTCTCATAAGGACCAGTAGGTCTTAAAGTACCCAGCAAATAAAAGCAAATCAAGAGAAAGCTCAAAGCATTCATCATAATGAGAAGAAATTTAGTAACATGAAGATTTCTATACCCATATTTTCCTCTCTCAAAATAATTTTCAGTGGCATCATGAATAAACTCAACAATATAGCTATCACATAAAGCATTCTTATCATGATCCACATGCATAAAAGTATCATTACTCTCCACATAAGCATAAACAGTTTCATTAGTAATAGTGGGAGTAAAAGTATCACATCCATCATTGTAATCATCATAAATTGGAGGCATAGAATAATCATAATGAATTTTATCCTCAATAGTAGATGGACTAAAAATATCATATTCATCATTGTAAACATCATATATAGGAGGAATATCATAATCAACATAAACTATATCCTCAATAGTAGGTGGACTGAAAATATCACAATCATTATAATCATCAGTAGCAAAAGGATTTTCAAAAACTTCACTAGAAGGAGAGGTCTCAAATATATAATCATTTGTAGCAAAAGGATTTTCAAAAACCTCAACCTCCCCAAGCTTAGAGCTTTGCATAGCATTAGCAATAATGGTGTTCAAAGAATTTATAGTAATAACATTCCTACCATCATGCAAATAATTTTCCATAGGTTTTTTAATTTTCTCTTCAAAAACATCATGTCCTAATTCAATATAATTTCATAAAGATCTCTATTTTTTTGTTGTTTTCCATTAATCCTAACTAGTGAAATAAAAACAAGAAACAAAAAGATATAATTGCAGAATCTAAAGGAAATACCTTCGAGCACTCACACGTCAGCAACAGTGCTAGAAAATAGCTAAGTAGCTGGAGGATGTGAGTACCTTTTACCTTACCTCCCCGGCAACGGCGCCAGAAAAGAGCTTGATGTCTACGCACGCTTCTATTCTTGTAGACAGTGTTGGGCCTCCAAGTGCAGAGGTTTGTAGAACAGCAGCAAGTTTCCCTTAAGTGAATAACCCAAGGTTTATCGAACTCACGGTGATAGAGGTCAAAGATATCCCTCTCAAGCAACCCTGCAATTAAGATACAAGAAGTCTCTTGTGTCCCCAACACACCCAATACACTTATCAGGTGTATAGGTGCACTAGTTCGGTGAATAGATATTAAAATGCAAGTGATATGGATGATTATAAGTGGTAATTGCAATCTGAAATAAAAATGGCAGCAAGCAAACATGAGACAAAATGAGAGTAAACGGTGTTTCAATGCTTGGAAATAAGGCCTAGGGATCATACTTTCACTAGTGGACACTCTCAACAATAATAATATAATTGAATACATAAATATTTCCTCTTCACTATGCTAATCTGAATTATTCTCTCGTTGGATAAGGAACACCAATCCACTGCGTAGGGCTATAAAAGCACACCTTAAAGTCGTATTTCACATCTAGGGAACCCCACACTGTCAACTTGAGCGTCCTAAAATAGTACTAGACAAACACCACAATTTCATAGAGACATCCAACACAAATAATAACTCATGATAAGTATTCCTGTAATATTTAGCCTAAGAGCCACACACGGTGCGCACACTGTCAACTTCGCACCGTGGGACAAAGGTGACTCCGGAGTTTACATTAATAAAACCACTTGAGTAGCATATTCATAAGATAATGAAGAGTAACATCTATGGATTCAACTAGATTACAAATCTCATGATCACATATAGATCACATCATGGAAGAGAGAGATAAACCACATAGCTACCGGCATGAGCCCTCAGCCCCGATGGAGACTACTCCCTCCTCATCATGGGAGGCAGCAACGGCGATGATGGAGGCGGTGGCGTCGATGGAGATGGCTCCGGGGGCAATTCCCCGTCCCGGCAAGGTGCCGAAACAGAGACTTCTGTCTCCCGAATTAGGGTTTTGGATGGCGGCGGAGATCTGGAACTTTTCTGGGGGAATCGTCGATTATTCTGTGAGTTTTAGGTCAGGGGCAATGCATAGTCCAAAGGGCGTCGCGAGGCGGTGCACGAGGTGGCCACACCACCCCTCGGCGCGGCCAAGGCCCAACCACGCGCAGGGGGCGTGTGGGGGCCCTGGGCCTCCCCCAGACTTGTCCTTCTGGCTCCCGGAATTTTCTGGCGAAATAGAATTTCTGTAATATTTTCAGATTTTTCTGAGCACTTTCATTTTTGGACATTTTCTGCAGTGCACAGACATAATAAACAGAAACTGACACTGTGGCATCTTGTTAATAGGTTAGTCCAATAAATGTCATTATATGATATAAAGTGCATATAAAACATTTGGCAATTGATATAAAACATGCATGGAACATCAAAAATTAGAGATATGTTTGACACGTATCACGAGTGCATCTCCTTCGGCCAGAATTATCTAAGAACCGAGAACCTGGATGTTGGTCTGCCCACCAGGATCCACCTCGGCAGGACCGAAGGATTTGGTCACCGCGAGGGCTACCGCTCACTCCTTGTCGGCATTCATGGTAAAAAAGACGACTTCGAGAGGGCTCACCGGGTCGTGATAACCCGCAAGTATAGGAGATCGTGTGTAGCCTTTTCGATAAGTAAGAGTGTCGAACCCAACGAGGAGCTAAAGGTAGGATAAGTACTCTCTCAAGTTCTATCAACCACTGATACAACTCTACGCACACTAAACGTTTACTTTATCTAGGAAATAATACTAGAGTAATAATACGGGTATGAGAGATAGCTTTGCGAGATAATAAATACAAGAAAGTAAATGTTAGTGCTGCAGCAATAAAATACACTAAATAACCTTAAAATAACAGTACCATGAGTGTGGAAAAGTGGTGGTAATTGTGATGGTTTTGTCCAAGATTAATTAGCAAAGATACTTAGTTCATTGTCTTCGATGCAGTTTTCTATGTGGGAGAGTCTAAATATACATGCACTCCACTACTCGGGATTACAAGTACTATATGATTGGATTGTTTAGCAGGCATCCGCAAATACTAACAATTCATTAAGGTTTCCCCAACCATAGCATTAAGTTAATGGTCCTCTTACTCCCATACGTGCAACTAACCGGTTCGCGCCCTCAGGTTTCTGTCACTCCGGCAGAACTTCCCCCGCTTCGTTTGCACATACTACTAACCCTAAGATGTTGATCCATGCACGCACAAGTATAATGGACACCAAAGGACAGCACCATATCAACATACAACTCTAATGAACCTCATACATTCAACCATTCAATCTAAGAACAAATAAACTACGGAAACATGACGTAGATCATAGGATAAATATTATAGCATCAAACACCATGTTTACATAGGACGGTACATAGCTTTGTGTGAGGATGAACCACTGTATACAAGGAGGAATTGGCGGTGGAGATGGCGGTGAAGACGGCGGAGAGGGCAGCGAGGAGCGCAGGGCGGCGTCGGCGCCGGCGATGGCGCGGGGAACTCCTCCCACGCCGCCGGCGTCAAGGGGATGTGCCGCCCCTTAGCCCCCTTCCTTCATGTCTTCTTGGGAGCCCTCCCCCATGGAGATGGGATCCATGGGGGAGGCAAAAACATGGCTTTAGTGACTCCACGACCTAGGGTTTCCTCCTTTATATGGACTCTCGGATTCCCATCTAGGGCTTCCGTAAATCGGGCTTTTCTCCGCCGTCCGGACTCCGATTGGGCTGAATTTTAATTCCAGAATTATTAGGAGAAAATTCCCTGCAACTTTCGCGACTAGACGTTTTCCATTTGACGTCATCTTTGGGCCGAAATGGGTCGATCTTTGAAAATAGTTTTCAGACAGATTTCAGAAAAGTCCAAATTCGACTCCAACAATGTTTCCTCTTGTATTCTTGATAATTTATACACATCAAAGAGTAAAACAAGAACATTGTGCACTTTTGCAACTATTATTTGGTAAATGATAACAAAATAATTTTTGATTGTAAATGCTATGATCAGCTCTTTAACAATTGCATGATGTATGCATAATAAAACTTAGCAATCATGTTTCCTAATGAAAAGTATCAACGAACTAAGAGCTCATAACATGAAATTTCTAAACATCAACAAGATTTAATGATCATAAAAAGCATGATAGAGTGGTATCTCGCTTGCCCTTAATTGTGGAGCAAAACATAAATGTCAAGGCACTTCTGAAGTTCAAGTGAAGACTAGATATAGAGATATCAAAGATAAAAGCATCATAGTTATACCTCAATTAATCGTATTCTGGGACAGCACATTACACTAAGAACGACAGCTATGCTCTCGAAGAAGTGCTCAAAGAAAGGATGGTGACTCAACATAAAAATAAAAGATTGGCCCTTCGCAGAGGGAAGTAGGGATTAACACGTGCTAGAGTTTTTCGTTTTAAAAACAGAGGTAAAAATATTTTGAGAGGTGTTTGTTAATTGTCAACGAATGGTAGTGGACGAAAACAGTATTCCCCTTGTCAAACAGACTTTTAAGGGTTGTTCCCATGAAGGACGTTATTTCTACCAGCAAGGCAGATCATCCCTCTTTCTCTTTGGTTTACACACACAGGTATTTCACTGTTTGTCATTGCTTACTGATAAATCAGGGCAAAAGTGTGAAGAGAATTAAGCGGTTAAAGTTGTAATTAATTGGGACTGGGCACCCCGTTGCCAGCTCTTTTTGCAAAATTATTGGATAAGCGGATGTATATGCCACTAGTCCAGGTGTAAAAGTCTGTTTGACAAGTTGAATAAAGAATAACCCACTACTTCCTCATGAGCTGGTAAACATTGACACAAAAAGGGAAATATTTTGAAGGTTTTAAAGGTAGCACATGCAAATTTACTTGGAATGGCTTGAAATACCATGCATAGAAATTTTTGGTGGACTCTTTGGGATAACTTGGTTTTAAGGATTTGGATGCACGAGCAGCATTCCCGTCAGTACAAGTGAAGGCTAGCAATAGACTGGGAAGCGACAACCACGAGAGCGATAACGGTCATAATCATGCTTGCGACAAAATAAAATTAACGGAGGCATAAAAATGATACTAAAACTCTGAGGCAAAATAGATCATCAAGACTTAATTGACTTTTATTTTTCAGTCATAACATGTGTGAGCATGTGCCAAGTCGATTCAAGTGAATGATTCAGAGGAGGATACCATCCTGCCATACCATTTTACGAATAGAACAATGCATGTAAATATCTATATGACATGATATGTACTATTAGCTAGTTGAGGCCAACCATAAGAAAACATAAACTACTAAACAATATCATTCACACATCATTTTTAAGTTTCAACAAATAATACATTAACCAAGTAAACGTTGAGAACAGAGATAAATAAAATATGTGACGATTAACTTATTAATGTAACTGGTGTTTGATGCTAAGATAAATAAATAATAAGATACAGACGCTCCAAGAACAGCACATATGATGTGAAAGAATAAAAATATAGTTTCACTAGAGATGACCTGATAATTTTGACGATGAAGAAGGGGATGCCGGCATCCCCAAGCTTAGACGCTTGAGTCTTCTTGAAATATGCTGGGAGATCCATGGGAGCATCCCCAAGCTTAAGCTCTTCACTCTTCTCCATCCTATTATATCACTCTTCCTCTTGACCCTTGAAAACTTCCGTCACACCAAACTCAAAGTAAATCTCATTAGAGGGTTAGTGCACAATCAAAAACTCACATGTTCTGTAAGGACGCAATATGACCGTTACTTTAAACATTAACTACTGCCACTAATGTTATGTGAAGCTCTTCCACCCAAAAAATTCCACTCAACACTAGTAAAAGAGAAAATGCAAAATAAAAGACATAATCTGTCTAAAACAGAACAGTCCGCAAAGACGAATTTTTTCGAGCACTTACGTTGCTCAGATCGAAAAACTTTGAACTAACAAAAGATGTATACATATGTAAGGATTACGCACAAAAAATTTCAGATTTAATTCACAATCTGGTGATTTTATGAATTTCGTACAGTGAACAGCAGAAATCTGTTCCTGCGCAGCAATCAAAATTTTAGCAACATCTTATCATTAGAGACTACTCTTGGCACAACAATGCATGAAAGTAAAGATACAAAGGAGTTTCTACAGAAGTAAACAAACTCCTTGACTCAAGAAAAGAAAAATTGCAGAAATAAAAATAATGGGTTGCCTCCCATAAGCGCTTTTCTTTAACGCCTTTTAGCTAGGCACTTATTGCAATACATAATATTTTCAAAGTGCTGCTATTAAACCAAATCAAATTTTGTTTCTAAGTTACAGAGAGTTGCTTAAATGGCCAACTTCTAAATGAAAGGTAAGAACCATTAAGAATCAAATGAAAACGCAAAGAGGCCACTCTTGCAACAAAAGTCAGAATCTGTCCAGAAAAACAGCAGCTGGAAAACGTAATTTTTAGGTGCACTTAAACATGCCGAAATTTTAGCCAATTTTTGTACATGCAGAGGATTAGGTGCTACAACATCAGTAAATTTAACGTGATTTTTAGAGTTTCCAGTAAAATATGTAAAATCGCGCAATGAGCAGTAGATGCTGAAAACAGAAAATCACTTTTTACATATGTATCAACTAAGCTAAATGGGTAAAACTTGGTACTTTATTTTTGATAAACTAAGAGACCAGAGGCTAAGCAAGACCTAAACATGCTAGCTACAGCAAGGAAAACTCTAAATAAAAATCAAAAGTAAAAACCAAATAAAATAAAATAAAGAACCAAACAAAGAAGCAAAACAAAAGAAAATATTTTTGTTGTTTTGAATTTATAAGTGAAAGTAAAGAAGCAATAAAAACCAAATAAAGAGTAATAAAACTAAAGAAGGTAAAACCAAGACATATAAAAACAATTATAATACAAGTTAAGACAATACATATCATGTGGACGGGTAATATAGAGTATGAACGAGACAACCTCATGTTAGTTGATGAATAGGGGGATGACTCGGGCATCCCCAAGCTTAGATGATTGTATCTTCTTGAATATGTTCTTGGGATGCACCTACACATCCCCAAGCTTGAGCTCTTGCGTCTTCTTGTTCATCTCATATCACCATATTAATTAGATCTTATAAGCTACATCCACATAAAACTTCACAAAACTCATTAGTAGGGTTAGTACTCATTAAATAAAATCCACTCATGTTCAAGTGTTGTCAAATTTCATAATATTTATTAAACATTAGCCACTGTAATACCGAGGTTTCTTATTATTTCCGTTGTCCGTCGAAAAACTAAGAAACTTTTGAATCCTAAGTACAATATTTAAATAAACAGAATAGAAATCTGCCAAAACTGAACAGTCTGTAAAGATGACACTCAACGAGATAGTTACGTAGCTCAAATGAAAAAACTTAAAACTAATGAAAGACAGATTATGATCTCAGGTTGATGCACAAAAAATTTCAGGTCAAAATAATATTCTGAGATTTATCACGATTTTATTTACAGAGAAGCACAAAATCTGTCTAAACTTGAACAGTCAGTGAAGATCGAATTTTTAGACATATTTACAAATTCAAATCAGAAAAGTTATAACTAATGAAAGAAAGGTAATAAGCTTTGCTTTGCACTCAAAAATTTCAGATCAAGATCACGTTCTGGTGATTTTAAACATTTTATACGGTGGAGCACAAAAATCTGTTTCTGGACAGCAAAGTAAAACTATCAACTTTCAATTAACTAAGACTATAATTAGCATTTTATTTTTATGTACAGAGGTATATACACAATATTTACAATATTTACATGTTTTTGATGAAAAGCTTCCATGGAAAGATTTGTTTTGGTTTCATAGGCATGAACACAAGTGTTCAAGGTCGACCCCCATTTAACCATTACTCATCTTTCCAATCACTTTTCTTTTTGAAAACGTTTTTAGATAACAACTACAACTAATTTTTTTGTAATTCGCATTCCCTATCCATAGTAAGATAAAGAACAACTTAATACTGAAAATAAAAACTACTTAGAGATAAAGCAAACAAGTGCACACAAGAACATTAACCTACGCTATGGCTCCCCGGCAACGGCGCCAGAAAAGGTCTTGATAACCCACAAGTATAGGGGATCGTGTGTAGCCTTTTCGATAAGTAAGAGTGTCGAACCCAACGAGGAGCTAAAGGTAGGATAAGTATTCTCTCAAGTTCTATCAACCACTGATACAACTCTACGCACACTAAACGTTTACTTTATCTAGGAAATAATAATACGGGTATGAGAGATAGCTTTGCGAGATAATAAATATAAGAAAGTAAATGTTAGTGCTGCAGCAATAAAATACACTAAGTAACCTTAAAATAACAGTACCATGAGTGTGGAAAAGTGGTGGTAATTGTGATGGCTTTGTCCAAGATTAATTAGCAAAGATACTTAGTTCATTGTCTTCGATGCAGTTTTCTATGTGGGAGAGGCTAAATATACATGCACTCCACTACTCGGGATTACAAGTACTATATGATTGGATTGTTAGCAGGCATCCGCAAATACTAACAATTCATTAAGGTTTCCCCAACCATAGCATTAAGTTAATGGTCCTCTTACTCCCATATGTGCAACTAACCGGTTCGCGCCCTCAGGTTTCTGTCACTCCGGCAGAACTTCCCCCGCTTCGTTTGCACATACTACTAACCCTAAGATGTTGATCCATGCACGCACAAGTATAATGGACACCAAAGGACAGCACCATATCAACATACAACTCTAATGAACCTCATACATTCAACCATTCAATCTAAGAACAAATAAACTACGGAAACATGACGTAGATCATAGGATAAATATTATAGCATCAAACACCATGTTTACATAGGACGGTACATAGCTTTGTGTGAGGATGAACCACTGTATACAAGGAGGAATTGGCGGTGGAGATGGCGGTGAAGACGGCGGAGAGGGCAGCGAGGAGCGCAGGGCGGCGTCGGCGCCGGCGGTGGCGCGAGGAACTCCTCCCGTGCCGCCGGCGTCAAGGGGATGCGCCGCCCCTTAGCCCCCTTCCTTCATGTCTTCTTGGGAGCCCTCCCCCATGGAGATGGGATCCATGGGGGAGGCAAAAACATGGCTTTGGTGGCTGCAAATTCGTGGGTATGGGGTGTCCTCCACGACCTAGGGTTTTCTCCTTTATATGGACTCTTGGATTCCCATCTAGGGCTTCAGTAAATCGGGCTTTTCTCCGCCGTCCGGACTCCGATTAGGCCGAATTTTAATTCCAGAATTATTAGGAGAAAATTCCCTGCAACTTTCGCGACTAGACGTTTTCCATTTGACGTCATCTTCGGGCCGAAACGGGTCGATCTTTGAAAATAGTTTTCAGACAGATTTCAGGAAAGTCCAAATTCGACTCCAACAATGTTTCCTCTTGTATTCTTGATAATTTCTACACATCAAAGAGTAAAACAAGAACATTGTGCACTTTTGTAACTATTATTAGGTTAGTCCAAATAAATAATAAACTTAATATAAAAACAAGTGCTAAAAGTATAAAAATGGCATGAAACAATCAAAAAATTTAGATACGTTTTGGACGTATCAACATCCCCAAGTTTAATTCCTGCTCGTTCTCGAGTAGGTAAATGATAAAAAAATAATTTTTGATTGTAAATGCTATGATCAGGTCTTTAACAATTGCATGATGTATGCATAATAAAACTTAGCAATCATGTTTCCTAATGCAAAGTATCAACGAATTAAGAGCTCATAACATGAAATTTCTAAACATCAACAAGATTGTAATGATCATAAAAAAACATGATAGAGTGGTATCTCGATTGCCCTTAATTGTGGAGTGATAACCCACAAGTATAGGGGATCGCGTGTAGCCTTTTCGATAACTAAGAGTGTCGAACCCAACGAGGAGCTAAAGGTAGGATAAGTATTCTCTCAAGTTCTATCAACCACTGATACAACTCTACGCACACTAAACGTTTGTATTATCTAGAAAATAAAACTACGGTAGCAATACGGGTATGAGAGGTAGTTTTGCAAGATAATAAATACAAGAAAGTAAATGTTAGTGCTGCAGCAATAAAGTACACTAAGTAACCATATACTAACAGTACCATTAGTGTGGAAAAGTGGTGGTAATTGTGGTGGCTTTGTCCAAGATTAATTAGTGAAGGTACTTGGTTCATTGTCTTCGATGCAGTTTTCTATGTGGGAGAGGCTAAATATACATGCACTCCACTACTTGGGATTACAAGTACTATATGATTGGATTGTTAGCAAGCATCCGCAAATACTAACAATGCATTAAGGTTTCCCCAACCATAGCCTTAAGTTCATGGTCCTCTTACTCCCATACGTGCAACTAATCGGTTCGCGTTCTCAGGTTTCTGTCACTCCGGCAGAACTTCCCCCGCTTCGTTTACAAATACTACTAACCCTAGGGTGTTGATCCATGCGCGCACAAGTATAATGGACACCAAAGGACAGTACCATATCAACATACAACTCTAATGAACCACATGCATTCAATTAAGCAATCAAAAGACAAATAAACTACGGAAACATGATGCAAATCATAGGATAAATATTATAGCATCAAACACCATGTTTACATAGTACGGTACAGAGGTTTGTGGGAGGATGAACCACTGAATACAAGGAGGAGTTGGTGATGGAGATGGCGGTGAAGACGGCGGAGAGGGCAGCGAGAGGCGCAGGGCGGCGCCGGCACCGGCGGTGGCACAGGGGGCTCCTCCTGCGCCGCCGGTTCCATGGGGGAGCACCGCCCCTTAGCCCTCTTCCTTCATGGCTTCAAGGGAGCCCTCCCCCATGGAGATGGGATCCATGGGGAGGCAAAAACGTGGGTGGAGGAGTCCTCCACGAGTTAGGTTTCCTCCCTTTATATATCTTCTCGGATTTCCGTCACCCCCTTTTAGGGTTCCACCAAAACGGGCCTACAGGCCGCGTCCGAACTCCGATTGGGCTGATCTTGGGCTTAAAATCTTCGTATGAAAAATTGTGACAACTTTCGTAAGAGCCAGGTCTCCATTTGACGTCATCTTCGAGGGTCAAACTGACAATCTTCGTAAAAAGTTTTCAGACAGATTTCAGGAAAGTCCCAATTTGACTCCAACAAGGTTTCCTCTTGTATTCTTGATAATTTCTACACATCAAATAGTAAAACAAGAACATTGTGCACTTTTGCAACTATTAATAGGTTAGTCCAAATAAATAATAATCTTAATATAAAAACAAGTGCTAAAAGCATAAAAATGGCATGAAACAATAAAAGCCAAGGAAAACATAATGAAGCAAAACATAAATGCCAAGGAAACTCTGAAGTTCAAGTGAAGACTAGATATAGAGATATCAAAGATAAAAGCATCATAGTTATACCTCAATTAATCGTATTCTGGGACAAGCACATTACACTAAGAACGACAGCTATGCTCTCGAAGAAGTGCTCAAAGAAAGGACGGTGACTCAACATAAAAATAAAAGATTGGCCATTCGCAGAGGGAAGCAGGGATTAACACGTGCTAGAGCTTTTCGTTTTAAAAAACAGAGGGAAAAATGTTTTGAGAGGTGTTTGTTAATTGTCAGCGAATGGTAGCGGACGAAAATAGTATTCCCCTTGTCAAACAGACTTGGCAACTGCTTCAAGCAGAGAGCATAAAGCCATCTACGGAAGATGAAAAACTCATATTCTCCTTATCACAGGGTCCCGGGCAGAACGTAAGGACCTATCAGTCGTACGACATCAGCCGTTTCAAATTCTGCACCGAGGAAAAGGACATGTATAGCGAATATCAAAACTCAGGAGTAACTATGCTATCCTACGCCGATGACGAGGCTACTGTCAAGGAAAGATTCTTCAGAAGGATCGAGGAGATATGGGAGCTCAACTACTGTGGAGAGTCGGTGCCAATGTTCCGTGTTAGATGGGCCAAGGACGTCGTCAAAGAAGGCCGGTATTTCACCACCATGGTTATACCCGTTGCCAAATTGAAGAACGCCTCCGCAAAAAATGAACCATGGGTACTCGCTAACCAAGTTGAGCAATGCTTCTTCATTACCGACCCATCAAAGCCTAGCCGTGTTGTCGTGAGGAGGGCAAGAGGAGCATCATCGGAATGGAAGGAGACGCCAACGACGAAGACTTGGACAAGAACGGCGATCCAAAGATCGAGGAGAATTTCGACAAGTACTTCGACATGCCTACTACTAGTAGAGAAACAAGGAAGACCTCCCTACCTGCTAAAGGTTGTCCGTTCACTCGAAGAAATCTCAAGGTGCCCGGACTAAAGTTTTCAACCGCGAAGAAGGGAAAGAAGAGAAGCTAGCTCGGACCCGGGACGAAGAAGACTTTTTTTGTGTATTAATTTGTATGTGTGTGAGAGACAAGCTTTTATATGTATATCATGAATTAAATTATGGTATACTAACAATCGTGTGAATATTCTTTTCTTTAAAATGTATGCATGTTCTTTATTTAAATATAACTAAAAATATTTTTTTAAAGAATAACAAATGTATGGAGTGTTCTTTCTTTAAATTTAACCAAAAATATTTTGTGGCGCACCGTTCCAATGATGCGCCACAGAATCAAGGAATTCTGTGGCGCACCCATCCAAAGATGCGCCACAGAAACAAAGAATTCTGTGGCGCATCCGGGGTGATGCGCCACAAAATTCCCTGACTTAAACGTTTTTCAGCCGCGCGCCCCCGCCCGCGCCCCACACTGTGCAGTTGCCTTTCTCTTCTTTTTCTCTTCTCTCGTGCGACGACGCGGCGCCGCACCACCACCGCCCCCAATCGCCGCCGCCGCCGCCCCAGCCCAACCCGCCCCCACTCGCCGCACCACTCGACGCCGGCGTGCCGTCTCTACCCAACCGCCAGCCGCTGCTCCGTCCTCGACGCCCGCGGAGGACTGGCCGTGCACGCCGCCGCTCCCTCCTCGACGCCCGCGGCCGGAGGAGACCTCGACGCCGCCGCGCCCTCAACACCGCCGCGCCCTCGACACCGCCTCCCTCGACTCCCTCCATCCCCTCCCCGATCAGGTGCTGCTCCTCTTCCCTCTCTCCCTCCCCTCCACACCTGCACATAAGGTGTTTGTGAAAATGCAAAACCTAAAAATTTGACATGTGTGTGTGTGCTGAAATTGACATGTGTGTGTGTGCTGAAATTGACATGTGTGTGTGTGTGCTGAAATTGACTGAAATTGACATGTGTGTGTGCTGAAATTGACATGTGTGCGTGTGCTGAAATTGAAATTGACATGTGTGTGTGTGTGTGCCGAAATTGGCATGTGTGTGTATTAAAATGTAACATAGTTCAACAAATAAACCATCAGATGTAGCTTAATCAAAAGAGAAGTCTTAACATGTTGTTCAACCACAAAGGATCATCACTCCGTCGTTTCATCTCCCTCGACCTTTGTCGCCGTCGCTTGTTCCATTGTAAACTGCCATGTCCACCACACAAATAAAAAGAACCATCATTTACTCTTGTTTTGCAAGCTTTGTTATACAGCAAGTTTCAGTAATGCAGTACACTAAATGAGCAACTTTTATTCTATTTGGTTTCAGTTTTGTTGAGGTACAAAAGTTTCCAGCAATCAAATACACCAAATAAGCACCATTTAATCTATTTCGCTTTATTTTTGTGGCTATATAAAAAGTTTCAGCAAACCAATACACCAAATAAGCACCATTTAATCTATTTCGCCTTAGGCTTTTGGCTATATAAAAAGTTTCAGCAAGCAAATACATCAAATAAGCACCATTGACAATATTTTGCTTCACTTTTTTTGTTGTATAGAAACTTCCAGCAAGCAAATACATCACATAAGCACCATTTACATAATTTTGCTTCAGGTTTTTTGCTGTATAGAAAGTTCCAGCAAGAAAATACACCCAATAAAGCACCATTTACTCTAGTTTTTACCAATTATGTTGCTGAATTAATAGTTCCAGGAACTAGATAGACAAAAAAACACCATTTACTCTATATTTTTTATGATGGCAATTGGTATTAGAACTTACTAGTTGCTCCCCACATGCTTTTTGTAAACGAAATGGTTCACTAGTGTAATTATGTCCCTGAATTGAGTTCAAATGTAACTATGCATTTTTAATTAACTATGTAGACAAGTTTTGCATTGGTTCATCCATGAAGACATTTTTTTAGCTCATGATCCTTTTCTTTTTTTTGGTTGTACAGGTGCTTGTGTGTGCTAGGCAGGAAGACGCCCTTGGAATCGATTTGTGAAATATTTGCAGGTACCTCGAGAGGTGTGCAGAGGTGCTTGTGTTCTGTGCTACCACGACCATCGTGTCGTGGTTGTTGGTGTTCCGACCATCGTGTCGTGTATGTGGATGTTGCCGGCCGGAGATGCCGGCAACATGATTTGTGAAATATGTGCAGGTACCCATGAGGCCCTTGAGTTTGCTGGAACGTCGATTAACTTCCGTTCCGGCAAATTCGGGTACTCCATATGTCCCTTTTTTAGCAAAGGTCATGCCGAAATTTTTCGTGAATTTTGGCATGACTTTGCTAAAAATAGGACATATGGGGTATTGCGACTAATGTATGGGCCGGGTATCTTAGTATTTAATTAAGTGATTTTTTTCTTATATATGTTGTACTAACTTCGACGTTTTTTTATAAGTGTGAACATGGCTGACAATAACGAGGCCGGGGGTTCTCGAACAGGAGGCGAGGAACCGATAGAGGAAAATCGTATAATTCTGACGTTCATCGCAGAGGCAGTGACAAAGACGCTCACGTCGCTCTTTCCTACCATCTGTGAGTCTGTCAGGGTTTGGATTGAGGGAGGGAAAAAAGGGCCTCCCCCAATGATCAGTTTCGGCTCCAACAAGTACACAATCAATGTGGCTCCAGAAGATGCACCCCCAGCATCCCCAGAGATAAAGATGAAGAAGCACAGGAAGAGAAGTAAGCCAGCTCCTAAGACTATCCGGGGGTATGAAGACATGGTATCACCCCATGCGGATGGCTTGACCCGAGTTCATGAAGCTGGTCAACCGATCCTGCCTTCGGAGCTGCTCCGCCTCGCAGACGGATGCATGCTCTCTTTGCAACATGCTATCTTGACGCTAGAGGGCAACCTTCTTAAAGAAGAGGATCCAAATTACCCGGTGTTCACTGTCAAGGTGCCAAAGGACTTGGCCGACTTCGTCCATGAAGCCCCCGCGGATCTGTTCTTCATATCGTACGAGGACGTCTTCAGGCTGTTTCACTATAGACGGCTGGACTATAACTTGGTCCGCCTATACGCGCTCAACTAGGCGATGAAGATCAGGAGAGATAATACCCCGTACGTCAAGGTAGTGGATCCCTACTGCATGCGTGACAGCCAGCTGGTGGAAGGATCAACGACACGGGCCATGGCCACAGAGTACCTCCAGAGAATCATGCTGAACAACCAGAAGAAGAACAACCTTCTTCTGCCTTTCTTTCCCAAGTAAGTACACATCCGGTCGCCACCGTCGTATCTTATGCTTTCTTAAGATTTCTTCCGTTGTTGATCCTTTCCAACATCCGTTTCAATTGTGTTGAGCAGTGACGAGTACTCAATACTCATCATCGTAAGCCCGAGGTGGTCCGTTGCCACTTATTTCGACTCGGGGAGTTCGGACGTGACGAAGGACTACACCAAAATAAAGGGTGTTCTCGATGAGGCTCTCGAGGGCTACGCCCAAAAGGGAGGCCACTTCGAAAAAGAAAAGAATGGGGAACGTTTCACGGAGGACAACAAACACAAGTTCTGGCATGGGACCGGGTTCCATTGCATCAAGCAGAAGTCTGGCAGCGTGAAGGATGCCTTCTACGTCCTTCATCACATTAAAGGGTTTGTCCGGGATGCAGAGAAAACGAGGTGGCCATCTAGTCTCCAAGAATGGACCAAATGTGCGGGGGAAATCACCGATGCTGAGCTTAGAGAAGATTTCCATCGCATCCATATGCAGTTATCGCAAATCATCGTGGAATATATCATGACAACAGAGGGGTCCTTACACAACGCCAGAGGTAGGATGTATTATAAAAAAAGTCTTGCCTCACTCGCAAGAAGTGCTTCTTTATTTTCGTTATTATAGACTTATCCACTTAATTAGATGAATAAATCATACTCTATTATATTATTAACCAAATATATATCCCAATCCATCTCCAGGGTTGTCTAAGTGGGGGATCGAAGAACGCCTAGACATGCAGAATGACAAGAGGACGTGGATGACGAAAGACTGCTATAAACCTTTCCCGGCCGATCAAGAAGAAGGCTCCATCATCGCGGATGTTCTCTATTTGATCCTAGTTTAGGCTGTGACAACTTCATTTCAAATGTGTGACATGATGAACTTTTATATCAAGACTTGTGTAAAAATTCGGCACTTGTCACTATATGTATGTATCTCGGTCTCTAAGTAATGTGATGACATAGTAATGTGTCTGTTTTGTACACATTATTTGTATTACATATGTATATATTATTGTTTCTATTATTTATGTATAAATAATGTAATATACCTGTATTTGTACAGCGGGCAGCAGTAAATCTTGAATACCTGTAGAAATATTCTGTGACGCACGGTTTTGTTATTCTGTGGCGCACGACCCTGAGATGCGCCACTAAACTTATTTTGTGGCGCACGGCTTTGGTGCGCCACAGAATTGTGGTATTTCTGTGCCGCACGGATGGGGTGCGCCACAGAATTAATATTTTAGTGGCGAGCATTCTGTGGCGCAGCCCACCGTGCGCCGCAGAAAGCGTTTTTGGTGCGCCACTAAAGGCCGTTTTCCTACTAGTGATAACTCCTAAAGTAAAGTATCACAATCGAAGTAGAAGTACCAACCGCTCCTTGTCCTCGCAAAAATAGGTCGACTCATCTAGACCGCACCCTACTCATTCCGCTTGCACTAGTCCGATTAATGCCCCGTTACATAAATCATAGAGTATCAAAAATGCTCAAGTTGTGCTAAGATTGAAGCTTTCGATAGCCACATGAGCCACCAACCGCAAGCGAGAACTTACGTTCAGTCTTCTCAGAGAAAAACCCCTTGCAAGACATGACTTCAAACTATCTCTTCGTCATCGTACTATCAAAAAGAAGAACGCAAGTACAAACTATCTCATTCCCCCTCATCTCCTCTCTCCTCACCCATTTGAGAGTCGCCTCTAATTCTTGGGATCCTCTCTCCTCCTCTACCGGCGACCTCGTCGGCCGGATTGGGATTACATTCCATGTTTGATATTTTTTGCTAACTAATTCAGTCACAAGTCTTTCTTATATATACCTTGGTGGAATTGAGGAAAAAGAGTATTTCCAGGGATATCCCATGTTTCTCAACTTCCATATTTAACTTTATTCATGAAATTTTATTTGAAAAATTGGCGACCTATTATATACATCACATGGCACCAAAGGCATTCTATATGAGCATATCAAACAATCAAGTAATATGTATGCAAAGTATGATCTATAAGAAATTTTATGTTTGTCACTGATTTAGATAAGAGATTTAATTTAAATACAAGATGTTAAGGATGCACATGTTGTAAATTGATTACTGAACAAACACGACAAGACACATTTGTTGATTTGCCAATGGTTGAAACCGTACTCCGGAAGTTTCTATAATTATACTTACCTACGATTCCCTCCGTTCTATAAGTTAATAGTAGCTGACATAAAACGAAAATTATGTCAAGGTATTTGGTGAGGGTAGGTTTTAGCGATCTCTACCATAATATTTTATGATAAAATATACTAGAATTACTACCAACATATTTGGTGCCAAATCAGCGACAAATAATATGGGACATAAGGAGTAATACACTAGAATTACTACCAAAGTATTTGGTGGAGTGTACGCTTTAGCGATCTCTACCATAATATTTTAGGATATAAATGTACACACAAATATATATAATTTAGTATACACTATATTATTCATGCAACCTTATAATATCTTAACGAGAACATTATTACAACATAGAACTAAAACTTAAATTTAGCACAACAAATTAGCCCTGATGTACATATAAAATGTGTTTTAACATATAAACTAAAGTAATATTTTGAAATATTCTTATGGGACAACTACGTCATCCAAATAATAGTAAAATGTACTCATTCAGACTATAGTTTGATTAAAGTAAATTTAAATAAGTACAAAAGATCAGTATAAAATATCTATTTTACATTTGCCCCTCGTAGAAAATTTACTTGGACCTGGACCGCCTCTTCTCATCATCTTTCTCTTCTTCTCACATGTAGCAGGTGAGTCGGGCATGGCTCTTTTCTCGTTTAAGGTGTCACCCGGAAATATAGTAATTTGCAATATATTCGCTTGAGATCGAGTCAAATCTACGCGGAAACTTCTCCACAGTTGGGACTTGTTTAAGAGTAGATCTGTGCTCAATTATAGATAGGCTATATTACAAATATCCCCTCCCCATACCACCGACTTGTTATGCCTGGTGTTACCTTCTTGAGGGGGAAACAAAATTAACAAAAATAATTTGTTTGTTATCTGCCACACCATTGGTAGTCATCTTTTATGTTTGGGTGAGATCTAAATTTGTAGTTTTCAATAGATTATGTAAATAGGAAGAGTCCAATAGCTTAGCCGCGCGCGTATGTAAATTGGAGGATTCCTAGTCAGTGGCAGAGATATGTGTATGTCGGGGGCTGCCCCCCCCCAGGCTGAGATTTCTTTTGGGTAAAACCTCTTAAATTTGGCGAATTTTCGCTAAAATCCCTATTTTTGTCCATCCTCCCAATGCAGCCCCCCCCCCCCCACCAACTAGTTAGCCCAAACTACGCAACTGGTCCTACTTCTAGGCTTAGTGTTAAGTTTGCCTCTATGGCATTGGGCATCTTGCCGCTAGGATGGTTCATGTAGTGCTTGCTTGCCGCTTTGGGAAGTCATTGGGTCCTCTTTACAGCGAGTTTCCATGGTGAGGCGTGAGTTGGGAAGACGATCTGGTGTTATCCCATCTAATGAGCATGGTGGCTAGCTAGAGTAGCATGTTCGAGTTCTTCTACTTCACTTTATGTCCACCGCGGGGTTCAAGTGGTGGAGGACATTGTACCGCAGCTTGTACAGCAGGATGTGGTGCTCAACTGAGGAAATCGCTTGCGGCTACTACTACAATGTTGTGGAGCTCAATCCTAGCTTAATGGCTTGTTGCCTTCTGGTCACTGTTTCTTCTAGCTCAATGGCAGCCCTCTGCAGCGTCAACGTCGACAATTGATCAACTACAGTTCATGTTGCACTAACTTGTTTTCTTCCTCCCGACATGTTGGCCATATGGGAGGCAGTGTCTTTTTCCGGAAATCTCACACCTCTCCACCACAAGACACAAGTCATCTCGTCCTTGGCGGCGCCAAGGTTGGCCCGTATAAGCTTCTCTCCTTGCTAGAGCTGCTGCGGTGCGAGGGACCTGATTGTGTTTTATAACTTAAATTTAGGGTTCTTTGTGTCAATTTCAAGGATTGGGTTCTAATTTACTTTCTCTTTGGTGTCCTTTTGAACTCTGTAAGCCCCACGAGTTAAGATTTTTTAGGCTAAAATACGCTCCACTTTATTAATCAGAAATGTTTACATGAGCATTGATCATACTAGGAGGATGGATCAGCCACACATGGCGTCCCACATCCAAACCTAAAGCGTGTTTTGCTAGGCTATGTGCCTCTCTGTTGGTTCTTCTATTGTCATGAATCAAAGTACAAGCTTCAAATTCCTCTTGCATGGCTATTATTTCTTTGATAACTGTGAAATATTGGCCTCCTGTCCTGTTGGTAATATCATCAACAACTTCCTTGCGGTCAGAAGCAATCACCAATCTGTTGCATCCCAGATCAGCTGCTAGTACCATTTATTTTTTTGAAACGAAGGCAAAAGCTTTGCCTTATATTTATTAAGAAGAAGGTGCCCGATTTATTAATGGAAAAAATCGGGCGAAAACCATACAACGAACATTAACACCATAGCACCACACAAACGCATAGAGCAACACCTATAGAGGCAACAACCAGAAGCAACCCGACTGCTAACAAACTCGCCCAACTTACCACAACCACAAACAGACAACCGACTACCTCAAAAAGGGCTCAACAATCAAGTAACAGTGGACCCTTTCCTTGCAACGCCAAGCTTCTTACTCGTCTTCCGGAGAGACTTCTCCACCTTCATGATTTCAGCATCTGAAGCCATCCCCATCAAGACACGAACAATCTCCTTGCCATATCCAGGGCGAGCCGCCTCCAAATCGAGAAGCAAAGCAGGAACCTCTTTGCCCAACAGAACCTTGGAGCTAGGCGCCAACACACGAGTCTCAGAAACCTGGTCACTCAAAGAAGAGGAAGTGACGGGAGCAATCAAACATCCACTATCCACAGAAGCAGACAACTGACAAGGCTCAGACTGGTGTGGAGATGGCGCAGCGATGGCTAATTCTCCACATGGCTCCTGAACCTCAGGCATCTCGGAGATGACAACACTCACAAGGACAGACGGCGACGCAAACTGGGTGGACTTCATCACCAAAGGATCAGGAGCTTCCTCATCAACAACTCCCTCCATGGACTCCAATGAGCCCAACTCCACAGTAAGCACCGTAGATGGTTCCCCACTAGGCTCCTGCAGCTCAGGCATGACCTACACAACTGGAGCCACAAACTCGGCGATGACAGGCGACGACTCATGCAGACCACGAGGAGAAAAATCTTCAAAGAAGCATCCAACCCCCTCATCAGCGGAAACAATCTGGAGCTGAGGCGGCGAAGAGACACGCAACGCAACCTGAAGCTCAGCTAGAGCATCTCGAATCTCAGAACGAAGCATCTCAACCTTCTGAAGCAGCTCCAAGCGCAGCAGAGCAACCTGTGACTCAAAAGTTGAGACCAAAGAATCTTTGCAACACGCAGATGGGTACCTCGGTGGCGACGACGAGTGGCCAACGACCTCCGGTGGCCAATCTTCTGAAGCTGCTAGTACCATAGCCTCCCTGCATGAAAGAACTTCAGCCGTAGCCCGTAGCCGGCCGTAATTCCCCTCCATAAAATGGCCGTCGCGCCCAGGTAATCATCCGTTTCGGATCTGCATACAGCACTGGAAGAACCTAAGTTGTTCAGGTTTGAAACCGCACCATCCACTTTAATTTTGACGAAACCAGTCAGTGGAGCAGTCCATCCGTTCATTTGCGAAGTGGTGGCTGTGTTCAGTTTTCTCTGAATCACAGTACTGGTACATGATACTGAAAGATCATCGATATTTTTGAACAAAACGGGCAACATTGCCTCATTTTATTTAAAAAAGTAGAAGAGAATTGACCGGTTCATTTGCAGGGGAACCGGCCGAAAACCCGTACAATGCACCAATGTCGTCATGGAACACGACCACACTGGGCACACCACCACAGCCAACCCGGCTACCCACACGAAGCACAAACACACAAGGAGACCATGTCGAGGTTGCCACGAAGTTTCATCGTCATCACTCCTCCGCGAGCCAGCGACTCCGACTTCACCAGCAGCTTCCCAAACGGAGCCTCACAAAAGCATCGGAGCCCATGCCGGCCTATGCCAACAATTGGCCACACGCGCCAAGGACAGACAGCTCCGAATCTGACGACGAGCTTCACAAGAGAAATATGCTGAACCTGCGCCGATCGAGAACTCTGCGAAGCCACCGGCGGCCGGTCATCGTCGCCGCCTGGACACCCTCCACCGCAGCTCCGACTCCACAGCAACACAACGGAGCAGAAGGACCCATCGAACACGCCGAGAGACTCGACTACCAAAGTCCAGCCGCGACCCATCTTCCGCCCAAAGCATCCTCTTTGCCAAACTGCACACTTGGACCTTGCACAGCTATCCGACAACCAGCCACCTTCATCGAACCCCTAGGCGACTCCGAGCCGATGCCCCCAAGAAGGAAAGAGACGCAACAGCGCCTCCATCGCCCGATCCCAGATCCGAGGTTTCCCTCCGGAGTCAAGGCCGCAGGAGGAGGAGTGAGCACCACACATGACAATGCTTCCAAGGAAGACCGCGACACCCACGGGCGTCACCACTGTCAGCTCTGGCAGGAACCGGAGCAAGAATTTCTTCCGGTGATGCTCAACAACACTCCACCATGAACCGGCCGCCCACAAACCACCACCGAACGCGCCGAAGCCGCCGGCCAACACACCCTGCCGGGATAGCCCTGCACCACCAGGCCGAAGACACCGGCGCAGCACTTCGCGCAGCACCTGCATGACACCGGCGCAGCACCTCGCGCAGCACCTGCATCTCGCCACGCTGCCAGCCGGCCGACAGCACGTCACCACCACCTCTTCCCCCTCCCGCTCTGCCAGCACCACCACGCCGCAGACCAGCGCCTGCAGAAGCCCGCAGGGCGCCGCCTGCTGCGAACCCACAGGCCGCCGCCGAGCCGAACTCACCGGACAGAACCAGGAGCGCCGCCTGAGGCCGCCTGCACCGCCCTCGCCACAGCCGTCTCCTCCTCAGGCCTCAACGTGGCGCCGGCCGCCGGCTCGCCACCGGGCACCATCGCCGCACCACCGCGCCCCGGGGCCGCCGCGCACCTCCCGCGCGAAGGTCGCCGACGCCACCCACCGCCAACCCGGGGCCGCTGCCCCGGCGTCCATCCTCAGCCACCTGCTCAGCAGCCCAGCTCGAGGGTCCCCGCCACCCTTTTGGGCGGAAGGGCCCGCCGCCACCGCGGTCGAAGCCGGCGGCAGCGGCGGCGCGGCTCCCCTTCGTCGATCTCCGCGAAGCGCTTGTCGGCTCTCCCCCGGGCCGCCCTGGCGCGGACGGCACGGGGTCGGGGACGAGAGGGAGGGAGGAGAGGGAGGAGGGGGGGGGGGGAACGCCGGCGGGGAGGGCTTGGCGGCGGCGGCGGCGGGTGGGAACCCTAGAGGAGAGGAGACTTGGAGCCCAGAGTACTACTAAGATCATCGATAAAACTTTGAACAAAGAGATGAGTTGAAAGCGGAGGCTGAAAGATAAAGATGGCCTTCCTCCGGGCATACCAGATCGCCCATAAGGTAACCAGCACCTTGATAAACTGATCATGACTCATTGAATCAATCATACTGAATATCCACCTCTTAGCATCAGGTTCAGTAGTTCTATCAGCCAGAGCCCAAACACAGCGCCCCACGAGTTAAGTGCAGCGTTGCGTTGGGATCCTTAAGGGCCCCTCCTTTTGTTAAAAAAAAGTACAAACAGTAAACCAAGAGAACGACATACAAAATAATTTGACACCATTATCCCCGCGAATCATCACCAAACATGGCAGAAGCGACGGTTGACAGTATACAGATCGTTGACCAGCGAGACCAAAGCATCACATCACATCGATGTCAACTGCGTATTGTTAGCCTAAACATTTTTTTGGAGTAAAAGGGATTTTCATTATTAGCCTAAACATAAACGGTTTTATTGTGAGCCCATCTATTATTACATGTTAGCTAGCAGTCTAGGATGGTCATTTCTGCAGGCTACATTAGTCGAACCAACTATGTCTAGATATGGATTGTATGCGTGTAACGAAAGAAGGGAATATAGAGCAGTCTCACGAAGTAACAAAATGGAACTAATAAACTTCTAGTTGTACAGAGAAAATACCAAATCCACGGATCATGCATAAATGTTGCAATCTCCTGATGCCATTCCTTTATTGATCTCCTCGATAATCTTTGGACACACACATAGTTTCGAACGAGGGCTAATGCCATGATGTAGATGTTCACGCGCTAGCTGCTCTTCTTGCCATAGCTGCATTGGCAGAGAAAGCCCGGTCCCTCTTGGCCAGCGTACGTTTATGGACAGTGTTCAAGGGGTTCGCCCGGTTCTTGATCGGGTAGCAAGGCCAATAGGTGATGCCACATGTGCCACTGATTTCCTCGACATTACGCTTCATCCGGACATAGCCAGACTCACCCCAGCCGGTGCCCAAGGACTCCTTCACGATCCAGTAGTCCTTGCCATCCTCCGAACCATACCCAACAACAGTGGCTGCACGATCAACGTCTGATCCACCGGTTGATAAGATACCCTAGAAAGATCAATAGTTGATCAGAATTCTAGAACATCAGCTTTTCAACTTACAGTGATTTTTCGCTGATAAATGACAGTTTATTAAACTTAAAAGTTCGCATTTAGCCGATAGAATCTAAAAGAGCTCACCGATTCATAGTGTTGGAATTCTCTGCCACTACCGTCAATTGCAACACTGATCGGCTGGTTTGAAACCGCCTTTTGCAGGCTCTTTTCACTGTACATGGGTACATCGTTGCAGTCATCAATTGTAACAACCGTCCTATTCTGAAAACGCCACAAAACAATGACGCAGGAGCATACTGGTATGGTGCATGTTCTTGTGAAAGTATGAAGCAAGAGATACGTACCGGTACCTTGTTAGCAGCACACTGGTTTTGCTTTGCAGTGTAAGGGTAGTCCTGTTCCCTGCCGATTCCTGTACTGTTCATGATGAACACGAACGCATCATCCATTAGACCTCCATCGCACCCCGCATTGTATTTAGTGTCACAGTCAACTAGCTCTTGCTCAGACAGAGCAACGAGCTGGCTCGTAACGATCTGGTTGATTCCTTCCACGGCTGCTATTGCTGAAAACGCCCAGCTGCTCCCTGGAACAGAGGAACTGAGATCGGATTCTCATTTCTATGTGTCGACATTGCAAGTAGCAAGTGGTAACAGGGTAGCAAGAGCAACAAATTTGTTGCAAGTAATAAAACGGGGGCGAGATTTTGGCTTGTGATGACAATAGTTGCAGCAAATTTGATACGCTGAACATATAAGAGGGACAGCAGCAGCAGATTATAAAGTGCAGGATGCTTACCACACTTGCCCTGGTCCTTGATCCCGACGACCGCCCCTTCTCCCTCCAGTCGAAAGACTCCGGCAGCTCCTCGCCGTCGTCGGCCTGGTACCTGGCGCTCAGCTTCCTCTCCCTCGCCGGCCTGCTCCGGGCCCCGCGGTACGTGTTCCGGTACTCCTCGTTGGTGAGGTCCGCGAAGCGGTTGAGGCCGAGGCGGAAGGTGTGAAGCCCGGCGTCGGCGGCGGCGTTGTGCTCGTCGATGTACCGCAGGTTGTCCCTGAACACATGGAACCGGCGCTCCTCCTCGCCGCCGATGGAGTTGTAGGTCCTACCGTGCTGCGCCTTCCACTCCGCGTAGATCTGCCGTGTCTCGTCTTCGGTCCTCGGCCCGTGCGACAGGATCGACATGTCCGCCGCAGCTGCCGCCAGCGATAGCAGCAGCAGCGCCGCCGCCGCCGAGGCCGCGTGAGGTGTCGAGCTCCTCATCTCCGCGACAACGGGAGGCGGACTAGTGAGGAAGAAGATCGGTGGGAGTGGGACTATGGGAGACTCGCAAGCACAACGTGCAGGTGCAGCCGCATGTGCAGGGCACACGTACACATGCCGTGGGCATGCTTATCTTCCCCGCTACGACACGATCGAGCCATGATTTACTTTAGCTTCTTTTGTCGAGGTGTGTTCCTCGCGGGAGCACGATGGGATTAATTCGACTGTGCCTGCAATTAATTTAGGTTCAAAAATATTAGTCGGGTTCGAATTAATCTCCACGCGCATTCTTTCCGCTTTTAAATGTATATAAGCCTTTTATATTTTTTCTGCATACATGTAGTGAAAGGTTCATGTGAAATTTGAACTAAAACATGTCTAAATATATGTGTAGAAAAAAGATAGAAAAGGTTACATTTAGTAACAGAGTGAGTAATATTTTGCCCATGATAGATAAGGCTAGTCCAAGGGATGTGATCTTGATGCCGTCGGACTTGACGCTTGAAGTATGATTCGTAGGACAGAAAAGATGTATGAATAAGAAAACATATAATTGACATGTCATGCACACTGTACCAAAATTTGTTTGATTTCACCAAAAAAAAAGAGATTGGAGTCGACTTAGAATTATTATGGGAAGTAGTACAAAATATTATTTTTTTTAAAATTCTATAGGATCCAGCCCTACAAATCAAACACGTAAAAGGAAAATTTCTCTATAGGATTGAATGTTCAAAAAAAAATCATATACAATTCATTTGAATCAAACATACCCTAGGTGGGACATCCGGAAAGCCTTTGATTCAATCAATAAGATGGGAATACATTATTGATCTCCTCTGTAGGTGTGGCTTCCCAAGTCGGTTCATTCATTGGATCTTGGCCTTGTTGACCACATCATCTCATGTGCTCCTCAACGTCGTGGCCAGCCACCCCATCCTCCATGGCCGTGGTTATGGCCTCGACAAGGAAACCCGTTTTTACCGTTCCTTTTCGTCCTTGCCATTGACCCCAAATTCTAGAGAAGGCAACAACATATGGTCTCCTTCACAAGCTTCGAGGACGCGGCACCATCTTGAGAAGCTCACTCTATGAGGACGATGCGGCAATTTTTCTGGCTCCTATTCATGAAGACATTATCAACCTTTCCAACACCCTCGCTGGGTTCGGAGAGGTGACCATCCTATGTACAAACTTTCAAAAAATCTTACTTGCGCCCATCCGGTGGGCCAATGTGGATCTTGATGTCATCCTTGAGGGTCATCAGGTGGTGCACGCAACCTTTCCGATGAGATACCTAGGCCTTCCACTTCCGGTGTGGTGCCCACGGCGAGTGAACTTTCAACATCTTGAGGATAAAGTGTCTGGCAAAATACCAACTTGGAACAGGGACTTTATCACTTCGGTCGAACGTGGAGCACTTGTCAAAGCGGTGTTTGCCTCTCAAGCATCTATCACTTGACACCTCACAAAGTCTCTCCGTGATCTATTGCCTACATCAATAAAATGGAGAGAGCTTTTCTTTGGGCGGACAAAGACAAAACCACCAGAAGCAGGTTTAAAGTAAATTGGGAGAAGGTTTGTCGTTCTAAGGATTTTGGGGGCCTCAGAATTCTAAACACCGAGAATTTTGTAAGGGCACTAAGATTGAGATGGCCATGGCCTGGAAGGACAAAAACAAAATTTGGTACGGTTTGGGCAACCCTTGCAACATTGAAGATATGAACCTTTTCTACTTAGCCACTTCTATCACCATGGGGAATGGTGCATTGACCCCTTTTTGGGAGGCCCCATGGCTTCATGGAAGGAAACAAAAAGATCTCGCATCTCTCGTTTTTTAGGCATCTAGCTCAAAAAGGTGGAAAATGAAAAAAGGTTTGGAGGACACCTTGTGGGTGGGAAAGATCAAAATGGGTGAGAACTTCACCTTTGCCCACATAGCTCAGTTTGTGAACCTTTGGATGCTTCTAAATGACATGCGAATACCGCACCACTAGTCAGAACGCATGGACATGTCAGGAGGCCGCACTTCTACAGAGAGCCAGCAACTAGCATGGGGACTGCGAGTACAGTGTCTGCATCAGTGACTACGACCGCCTCTTCACCTGCTGAGGCCGTCACTGCATGCTCACCTCGCTGGTCTACAAGGTGAGAGCGATCCAGCGTTTGAGACCACCATGCTGTCTTTTTTTATCACTAAGGGCATCTCCACTCGTTGGCCCTCCCCAGGCCGTTTTTCGGCGCTATTTTGACCTGCGTGGGGGGGGGGGGGGGGGGGCACCGGCGCTATTCGGCGTGCTGGGGGGCGCCGATTCCCAGTCGTGAAACCCAGGCCGCCCCCCAGCCAGCGATTTTTGGTTACATTTCACATAAAAACACCGACAGATTTAAATGGTTCGACATACAAATTCACACATAAAAATAGTTCAACATACAAATCCACGCATAAATAGTTCAACAATGCAAATAAATTGAACAAATCGAACTAGGCATTGCCATTGCCTTTACGCATCCACAAGTGCTCCACCAGATCATTCTGCAGTTGTGTATGTGTCGCAGGGTCTCGAATCTCCTGACGTATAGCGAGGAAGGCTGCCCATGTTGCCTGCACCTGGTGATCTACATCTGTAAGAGGACCCTGTCGGTAGTATGGCTCATCTGTGTCAGCCACCAGATCATTCCGCTCACTCTCAATGATCATGTTGTCCAAGCTCACACAACAGTTCATCAATTCCCACATATTGGCCTTCGACCAAGTCATAGCTGGGTACCGGACAACAACGAATCGAGACTGCAGCGCACCAAATGCCAGCTCAACATCCTTCCTGCAAGTCTCCTGGCACTTGGAAAACCAAGCTTTTGCGCTTCCTGGCACAGGGTTGGAGATGCTCTCTCACAAATGTTGACCACTTTGGGTAGATGCTATCTGCAAGGTAAGGTAGTAGCCCTTTGTGTACTGGTACCCATTGATCTCGTAATTCACTAGGGGAGCATGACCTTCAACAAGCTTGGCGAAGATATTCGAGCACTGCAGAACATTGATGTCATTATGAGTTCTTGGCATACCAAAGAAGGAATGCCAAATCCATAGATCATGTGTAGCCACGGCCTCAAGAATCACACTGCAAGCTCCTTTGTGACCTTTGTACATTCCCTGCCGTTCAAATGGACAGTTCTTCCATGCCCAATACATGTAGTCGATAATTCCAGCTGGTTAGACCATTGTAATAAATAAAGTAATAAATTAACAAAATAGGCACTCCTCCATGGTATGTGATTGTTGGCAGGCACCCGAGAATTTGGTTAGCCATAGTTTGTGTAAGCCAAGGTTGGGAGGAGTGTCATGCTATATATAAAAGTGCATGCTATAAATGCCTAATATCAATAACTCGGAACCGCTCTCAACTTGTTTAGTATGGAAGATAACAAGAACTCTATTACCAATTCGTTGACAGGAACAACCACCTCTCAAAACATTTTTACTTCTGTTTTTAATAAAAAAGCTCTAGCACATGTTAATCCCTGCTTCCCTCTGCGAAGGGCCAATCTTTTATTTTTAATGTTGAGTCACCATTCCTTCTTTGAGCACCTTTTCGAGAGCCTAACTGTCATTCTTAGTGTAATGTGCTTGTCCCAGAATACGGTTATCTGCGGTATAACTATGATACTTTTACCTTTGATATCTTTACATCTAGTCTTCACTTGAACTTTAGAGGTGCCTTGGCATTTATGTTTTGCTCCACAATTAAGGGCAATCGAGATACCACTCTACCATGCTTTATTATGATCATTACAACCTTGTTGATGTTTATAAATTTCATGTTATGACCTCTTAGTTCATTGATACTTTTCATTAGGTAACATGATTGCTAAGTTCTATTATCCATACATCATGCAATTGTTAAAGACCTGATCATAGCATTTACAATCAAAAATTATTTGTTATCATTTACCTACTCGAGGACCAGCAGGAATTAAGCTTGGGGATGTTGATACGTTCAAAACGTATCTATAATTTTTGATTGTTTCATGTTAATATTATGCCTTTGGCAATTGTTTTTATATTAAGTTTATGATTTATTTGGACTAACCTATTAATAGTTGCAAAAGTGCACAATGTTCTTGTTTACACTTTGATGTGTAAGAATTATCAAGAATACAAGAGGAAACCTTGTTGGACACAAATTGGGACTTTCCAGAAATCCGACTGAAAACTATTTTCGAAGATTGTCACGTTTGGGCCTGAATACGACGTCAAATGGAAATTAAATATTCTACAAAGTTGTGGGCAATTTTCTGCTGATGGATCTGGACTTAAAATTCGGCCCAATCCGAGTCCGGATGCTCCAGATATACCCGTTTTACGAAACCCTAAAAAGGGATGACGGAAATCCGAGAGTCCATATAAAATCGGAAACCCTAGGTCGTGGAGGAGACCCCATACCCACGAATTTCTAGCCACCAAAGCCACGTTTTCGCCTCCCCCATGGATCCCATCTCCATGGGGAGGGCTCCCAATAAGCCATGAAGGAAGGGAGCTAAGGGGCGGCGCATCCCTTGATGCCGGCGGCGGGGGAGGAGTTCCCCGCGCCACCGCCGGCACCGGCGCCGCCCTGCGCTCCTCGCTGCCCTCTCCGCCGTCTTCACCGCCATCTCCACCGCCAATTCCTCCTTGTATACAGTGGTTCATCCTCCCACAAACCTCTGTACCGCTCTATGTAAACATGGTGTTTGATGCTATAAGTTATTATCCTATGATCTATGTCATGTTTGCGTAGTTTATTTGTTCTTAGATTGAATGGTTGAATGTCTTTGATTCATTAGAGTTGTATGTTGATATAGTACTGTCCTTTGGTGTCCATTATATATGTGCGCGCATGGATCAACATCTTGGGGTTAGTAGTATTTGTAAAGGAAGGGGGTAGTTCTGCCGGAGTGACAGAAACCTAAGGACTCGAACCGGTTAGTTGCACGTATGGGAATAACAGGACCATTAACTTAAGCTATGGTTGGGGAAACCTTAATGCATTGTTAGTATTCGTGGATGCTTGCTGACAATCCAATCATATAGTACTTGTAATCCTAACTAGTGGAGTGCACGTATATTTAGCCTCTCCCACATAGAAAACTGCATCGAAAACAATGAACCAAGTACCTTCACTAATTAATCTTGGACAAAGCCATCACACTTACCACCACTTTTCCACACTCATGGTACTGTTAGTTTATGGTTACTTAGTGTACTTTATTGCTGCAGCACTAACATTTACTTTCTTGTTATTAATTATCTCGCAAAGCTATCTCTCATACCCGTATTATTACTCTAGTATTATTTTCTATATAAAGTAAACGTTTAGTGTGTGTACAGTGGTATCAGTGGTTGATAGAACTTGAGAGAATACTTATCCTACCTTTAGCTCCTCGTTGGGTTCGACACTCTTTACTTATCGAAAAGGCTACACGCGATCCCTTATACTTGTGAGTTATCAAGACCTTTTCTGGCGCCGTTGCCGGGGAGCCATAGCGTAGGTTAATATTCTTGTGTGCACTTGTTTGTTTTATCTCTAAGTAATTTTTATTTTTAGTTTTAAGTTGTTCTCTATCTTAGTATGGGTAGGGAATGTGAATTATAAAAAAAATAGTTGTACTTGTTATCTAAAAACGTTTTCAAAAAGGAAAATGATTGGAAAGATGAGTAATGATTAAGTAGGGGTCGACCTTGAACACTTGTGTTCATGCCTGTGAAACCAAAACAAATCTTTCCATGGAAGCTTTTCATCCAAAAACATGTAAATATTTTGTATATTCCTCTGTACACAAAAATAAAAGCTAATAATAATCCCTAGTTAATTGAAAGTTGATAGTTTTGGTTTGCTGTCCAGAAACAGATTATTTGTGTTCCACCGTATAAAATGTTTAAAATCATCAGAGCGTGATCTTGATCTAAAATTTCTTGAGTGCAAAGTACTGCTCATTACTATTCTTTCATTAGTTATGACTTTTCTGATTTGAATTTCGTAGCTATGTCTAAAAATTCGATCTTCGCTGACTGTTTAAGTTTAGACAGATTTCTGTGTGTAAATAAAATCGTGATAAATCTCAGAATAGTATTTTGACCTGAAAATTTTTGTGCATCAACCTGAGATCATAATCTGTCTTTCATTGGTTATAAGTTTTTCGATTTGAGCTACTTAACTATCTCCTTAAGTGTCATCTTTACAGACTGTTCAGTTTTGGCAGATTGTTATGCTTATTTAGTATTATGCTTATACTCAATGTTTATAATCTTTAATTGATCAATAAAAGTTATAAATTGGTTAGTATACAGTAGTTAATGTTAAATTAAATTTGCCAATGCTTGAACATGAGTGGATTTTATTTAATTAGTACTAACCCTATTAATGAGTTTTGTGAAGTTTTATGTGGATGTAGCCTATGTTCTAATCAATATGGTGATATGAGATGAACAAGAAGACGCAAGAGCTCAAGCTTGGGGATGTATAGGTGCATCCCAAGAATATATTCAAGAATATTCAATCATCTAAGCTTGGGGATGCCCGAGTCATCCCCTATTCATCAACTAACATGAGGTTGTCTCGTTCATACTCTATATTACCCGTCCACATGATATGTATTGTCTTAACTTGTATTATAATTGTTTTTTTTGTATGTCTTGGTTTTACCTTCTTTAGTTTTATTAGGATCTATATTTGGTTTTTACTTTTGAATTTTTCCTTGATGTAGCTAGCATGTTTAGGTCTTGCTTAGCCTCTGGTCTCTTATTTATCAAAAATAAAGTACCAAGTTTTACCCATTTGGCTTAGTTGATACATATGCAAAAATTGATTTTCTGTTTTCAACTTCTACTGATCATTGCGCGATTTTTCATATTTTACTGGAAACTCTAAAAATCACGTAAAATTTACTGATGTTGTATCAGCGAATCCTCTGCATGCATAAATATTAGCTAAAATTTCGGACATGTTTAAGAGCACCTAAAAATTACGTTTGCCAGCTGCTGTTTTTTGGACAGATTTTGACTTTTATTGCAAGAGTGGCCTCTTTGCGTTTTCATTTGATCCTTAATGGTTCTTATCTTTTATTTATAAGTTGGCCATTTAAGCAACCTTTGTGTAACTTACAAACAAAATTTGATTTGGTTTAATAGCAGCACTTTGGAAATATTATGTATTGCACTAAGTGTCTAGCTAAAAAGCGTTAAAGAAAAGCGCTTATGGGAGACAACCCTTTATTTTTATTTCTGCAATTTTTCTTTTATTAAGTCAAGGAATTTGTCAACTTCTGTAGCAACTCCTTTGTATCTTTACTTTTTCGTATTGTTGTGCCAAGAAGAGACTCTAATGATAAGATGATGCTAGATTTTGATTGCTGCGCAGAAACAGATTTTTGCTATTCACTGTACGAAATTTCTAAATTCATAGAAATGTGATTTAAATCTGACAATGTTTGTGCGTAATCCTGATTTATGTATGCATCTTTTGTTGGTTCAAAGTTTTTCGATCTGAGCAACGTAAGTGCCTCAAAAAAATTCGTCTTTACGGATTGTTCTGCTTTAGACAGATTCTGTCTTTTATCTTGCATTCTCTCTTTCACTAGTGTTGGGTGGAATTCTTTTTTTGGATGGAAGAGTTTCACATAACATCAGTGGCAGTAGTTACTGTTTAAAGTAGCGGTCATGTTTGCGTCCTTACAGAACATGTGAGTTTTTGATTGTGACTAACCCTCTAATGAGAATTACTTTGAGTTTGGTGTGGCGGAAGTTTTCAAGGGTCAAGAGGGAAGAGTGATATAATAGGATGGAGAAGAGTGAAGAGCTTAAGATTGGGAGGCTCCCATGGATCTCCCCAGCATATTTCAAGAAGACAGCTTGGGGATGCCCAAGGCATCCCCTTTTTCATCGTCGGGTCATCTCCAGTGAAACTATATTTTAATTCTTTCACATCATATGTGCTGTTCTTGAAACGTTTATATCTAATTATTTATTTATCTTAGCATCAAACACCGGTTACATTAATAAGTTGATCGTCACATATTTTATTTATCCTCTGTTTTCAATGTTTACTTGGTTAATGGATTATTTGTTGAAACTTAAAAATGATGTGTGAATGATATTGTTTAGTAGTTTATGTTTTCTTATGGTTAGTCTAAACTAGCTAATAGTGTATATTATGTTATTTTAATGTTAACATGCATTGTCCTGTTCATAAGATGGTATGGCATTGTGGTATCCTCCTCTGAATGATTTACTTGAATTGACTTGGCACATGCTCACACATGTTCATGACTGAAAAATAAAAGTCAATTAAGCCTTGATGATCTATTTTGCCTCAGAGTTTTATATCATTTTTATGCCTCCGTTAATTTTATTCTGTCGCAAGTATGATTATAACGGTAATTGCTCTCTTGATTGTCGCTTCCTAGTCTATTGCTAGCCTTCACTCATACTGAGCGGGAATGCTACTCGTGCATCCAAAATCCTTAAGACCAAGTTATCCCAAAGAGTCCACCATAAATTCCTATGCACGGTATTTCAAACCATTCCAAGTAAATTTTCATGTGCTACCTTTAAAACCTTCAAAATACTTCTCATTTTGTGACAATATTTTTAGCTCATGAGTATGTTCTAGTTGGGTTTGTTATCTTCCATGCTAAATTAAGTTTCCGACTTGCATGCTTCATCTGCTCGTAACTAATTTTGCAAAGAGCTGGTTAGACCATTGTAATAAATAAAGTAATAAATTAACAAAATAGACACTCCTCCATGGTATGTGATTGTTGGCAGGCATTTCGGCACAATGTGAACTAGTTGCTTGACTACTCTCTCCAGTCTGAACAGCACTGCCACCTATTTCCAAATTATTCTGCTTCAGAACAAATGACACTAGGACTTCTGGTTTTGTCCCTCGGCGTTTGCATGATGCTAGCCAAGAAACTCATTGATTTGTCCGATCAAGCGGCAACAACTCCCAGCGAATATTTGACTGAGATTTGGTCCATAACGACTGAATCCTAACAGTCCAGAAATTAGGATCAAACCTGAAATTCACCGTCAAATAGTACTGGACAACGCTGATTTTCACTTCCTCTGGCTCCGCCAACTGAATCTCCACATTTTCAAATTCACCAAGATCAACCCCTGACTCAGTTGCACGGACTGTACCGGCACCATAGTGCACAACAACATCAATCAGTTCCATTACCTAAATATTCCATAGGGTCCCTCCCTAGCCGATCTCCTCAACCCTAGCCGATCTCCTCCCGAGTCGCCTCCCTCCCAGGCGACTCTGGAGGTGCCGCCACCCACCAAACCCTAGCTGCCCTCCTCGTCCCCTCCCTGCCGCCGCTGCCGCCGTCGGCGACGGTGGTGGCAGCGCCCATCCCGTTGTCGACGGGGGGGGGGGGCAGTAGATATGTGCCGCTGTGGTGTCCCATGGGGGCGGTGGGAGGCTGATGGCGGGCACAGGGCGGCGCGGTCTTGGGCCGGCGCCTGAGTCTCCCACCGGAGTGGTGGCGTGGAGATGGTGGGGCACCGCCGGCGGCTGGCTAATCTGGCGCTTCACGTCCAGATCGATCCTGCTCGCGGCGCTGGGACCCGATGCCTCGATCTCGCCTTCGTGTCGATCTAGGATGTTGGATCCGGCCACTGGTTACGCCGGTGATCTAGTGCTTGGTAATGGTATACCCTCCGTTGCTGCGTTCCTGCTGGGAGTAGCTTCGCGGCGTCGGGGCCTGCGAGGATGAAGAATAATAGCGGTGGTCCTAGGGTTACTCTTGCGCCAAGACGAGGGATTGCCGCGCGCCTGTCCCCTTTGATCTGGCCAGAGTGTCGGGTTCCGAAAGGCTCCGCCAGCAATCTCCATCTGGCTAATGCCTAGAGACTGCTGGATCGGGTGATATTCGGTCGTGCCGGAGGTAGCGGCGCGAAGCTCTGCTCTGTTGCTATCATGGGCAAATCCATGGTGAAACCAGAGAGAGAATGTCATGAAAGCTGTGATCGAAGGACTGACAATGGTGTTCGGAGCCTTTGCGTTGATGAGGAACTGGCTCGGAGTTTCAGGAATCGTGGCAGCAGTATGTAAGCGGGGGCGACAACACAGGTGAAGTTCAAAGTCCTACCTTTCAGGGTGAAAATCCAAGGTCTGTCCTTAATTGGTTGTGTCTGGCAATGGTCTTGCTGAAGACTTTGTTTTGAGAGCGGGGACTATCTTCAGGGTGAAAACCCAAGGTCTAGCCTTAATTGGTTGTGCCTGGCATTGTTTCCTTCTTGAAGGCGTTGCTTTTGAAGAATTGGACATCAGGTGTTGGCTTGGTGGTGGTTGTGCTGCTGCTGCAAGGATTGTAACTCTGTAATGGGACTTTTCTTTTTATTTCTTCTCTTTATGTTTTTCGGTTGTGTGTATCCGCAATAGTTTAGGTTATTGCGTTGTTACAGAGGCTGGGTGTAATTGGTATCTCCGTGATATTAATATATACTCTTTATTTAAAAAAATTTGATTCCATTATCAAATACTACACCGTGAAACTATATTAAACCTAAAAAATCTAAAGATTAGGGGTTTACCCTTGATGCGTGCGTAGCTCCCGCTGCCCGGCTTCAATCTACCACCGCCACCGCTGCACCACACATCTACCTTCCCTAACACCAGCACGACCACTACTATCCACCACTGTTGCCCACCATTGCTCCACCTCCACCACCAAACGCCTCCACAAAAAGCTATCCCATCAACAGATCGGGGATGCCCCAATCCTCCTCTTCTCTATTTCTTAAATCTGTGGGCTTGTACAGATTTTTGGGGGCAGGAGTCGGTGCTATTTTCCCCTCAAATTGAAAGAATAGAAGAGAGAAGGAGCAGGTCGAGCAGGAGAAGAAGAAGGGGGCAGGCGTGGCGTGCTTATCCAGCAGGTTTCGACACCTGCCGAAACACTGCTTCCGTCCCCGCCCACGCCGAAACCAGTGGGCCCACGCCTGTCGATGCCCGCAGGCGACTTCTTTCGGCACAGGCCATGCCGAAAGCCAGGTTTCGGCACGGGCCGTCACGAGGCCGCGCTATTTTTCAAAATTTTCCAGATCGCGTACTAGTTTCCGAATAAAGTTTAAAAAAATATTATTTAAAAAAATTCCTCTATTTTTGCAGTTTCTGTACTGTGCTAACTATGTGAGTGTGAGGGCAAACACGCATATTGCGGTGCCTTGTGTAAGCGTGTATAGATCTGTGGCATTGATCCGTTTTTTGCTCAGCCGGTGGACTAAATAGACTATTAATGAAAACTAGGTATTTGAGCGCGGCAATGCCGCGCGTGTGTTTGTGAATTTGAATTTGAGAATGGTGATGTTGTAAAGTTGTCTAAGTTTGGAAATAATTAAAATTGAAAAATGGCTAGATTTTGGATGTTGCTCAAATTTGGGAATTATTGTAATTCAATTATAAATGTGTTTTGGTTTTTTGTGTGAAAATATTCGTAAGTAGTTATTTTTTGTTTCTGTGAGTTGGTTCACACATTTTAGAGTTATGTTAAATGTTCAGTAAGTTGGAATGGCTGTATATGTTTGTATTTTGTCGAAATATTTCTTCGGATTTATTTGAACTTCGTAATTAGGGAGCCTGCAATATGTAAGATAATATGAGAGGTATATATATTTTAGAGTATTTCATTTTTTTGGTTTTTTTAGCAACTTGAATTTTTCAGATGTGTTGCATGTATTTTTTTGTGAGAATTATGATATATTTTATCGTAGAGGTAGTAATTTGTTATATCGAGTATTTTCAGGTATTTAGAAATTTGGGATGTTTGGATATATTCGAAGTGTAATATAAAATTTGCGTCAATTTCATAATTAGGGTGAATGCAATTTGTGAGATATATTTTAGAGTGCTTCCAATTTTTTAGCAATTCAAAATGTTCGAATGTGTTGCATTTTTTTTAACGTCTATTTCAAATGTGTTAGTTTTTCTAAAAGGTTATGTGAGATAATATGTTAAGTATTTATATTTTGGAGTTTTCCTTTTGTCTAGCAAATTGAGTTTTAGAAATGTGCTGTATGTAATTTTTTTATGAGAAATATGATATATTTTATTGTAGAATAAGCAATTTGTCACATTAACTATTTCCAGATACTTAGAAATTGGGATGTTTGGATATGTTTGAAGTATATCATAACCATTTGTTTCGACTACATATTTAGGGTTAATGCATTTTGTCAGTTATATTTTAAAGTGTTTTTAATTTTCTAGCAATTCGAAATGTTCAAAATGTGTTGCATTTCTTTGAACATTTATTTCAAGTGTGTTTTTTTTTTAAAGGGAAATACTTCGAAAGAGTTATTTTTTTTTGAGTGACTTTATATGATATACGGTACGGTCAAATGTTTAGCAAATCGAAATGGTTATATATGTTTGTATTTTGCTGGAATATTTGTTTGTTATTTTTTTTTAGTGTCTTTATATAATATGCAGTACCGTCAAATGTTTAGCAAATCGAAATGGTTAAATATGTTTGTATTTTGCTGGAATATTTGTTTGAGTTTCACAATTAGAGGACGCATAGTACAATTTTTTTTGTGGTAAGTCTGAGAATTTGTTAATTTTAGGAAATTTTGTCATACTGTTTGCATTAGTTTGGAATGTAGATTTGAAAAATATGGGTGTCATACTGTTTGCATTAGTTTGGAATGTAGATTTGAAAAATATGGTTTTTTTGTTTGAGTCCTACTTTTTTTATAATTGTTATTTTAAATTGCATGGTGAAAGATATGTATGTTATGTGTATTTTTTTTTTTTTTTGAATTTGCGGCTGGTTGATGAATTTGTAATATTTTTTTTTTTAAATCTGCTGAAACATGAGTACGATAAAATGAGCTGATTTGAAAGGTATTTGAAATTATGGATTATGTAAATGTGAAATTTGAGTTTAAATGGCCAAATAGATTTTATGAGCTGGACAATTTGTAACCTACCAAAATTTTCTTTTATTGCTTACCGAATGAGCAGGTTTGAAAGTCATATGACGGTTTGAAATATTCGAGTTTGTATTTTGGGTTGGAATTATTAGATGTGATTCTTTTACCTATAAAATATAGTTCCATGACGGCGTATTTTTTTTTGTTCGGCATCGTAATCAAAGGGAATGTATTATTGTGAGAATTTTTAAAATGTATTCTATAATTAAGGGGAAATGAATTTTTATTTCCTATAATTTTTTGTAACAAATCGTGTGTCCAAATTGGTTTGAATTTATAGAAAATGTGTAATATTTTATTGGGGGGAGGGGGATATCTGTTTTCAAAAAATCTAAGAAATCTTGTTTGGAATTTATTTTGAAACTAATTTGAAGCTGTGGATATTTTTTTTATGGAGGAAGAATTATTTGCGATTTTTTTTGGGTTCATTTTAGTTTTATGCAAGGTTTGCATAGTTTTAATTATTAAATTAAAGTTCATAGTTATTGTTGAGTTTTTAAAATTAATGTTGGAATGTAAGTAGGAAATGAATATTTTGGAGAGATTTTTTTTTTAGTGGGAAATAATTTTGTTCTTTTTTTTTTGTACACATGGGGTGCATTGTGTGTTCCATAAATTCGAAGAATTTGATTTCGTGAATTATTGAATTTTATGTTAGAACTTACCAAAAATAATTTGTTTTTTTGTTTATGCATTTTGTATGTATGGTTTGTATTATTATAATCAATAAGTTTGAAGTTTATAACATTTGTGTTTTTCCGAAATCTATTAAGGAGGACTTATGTATTATTTGAATTTTCGAAGCTTTGAAATAATTTTTGAAAGTTTCCAATGCGCTTTAAACGCAGTTCTTTGTTTTATTTTTATTTTTTTTTGAAATTGATTTGAATCGGTTTGGAGATGTTTTTGAAAAAATTTAAATTTTTTTGAGTTATTAAAAAAGGAATTGTAAAAAAAAAGGGGGGGAGGCAGTTGTTGGGCCAAGCTAGCCGGCCCAGCCCAACTGGAGGCCCAGCCCAGCCGGACCCGCGAGGACGTCACCCGTGACGTCGCCAAGCGGCGGCCATGGCAGCGCGGCCGAGCTCGGGCGAGCACGGCCACGCCCGCTCCAGCGCGCCGGCGAGGTGGGAATCGCGCGGATCCGCACGAGGGAGGCGCGGCGGAGCCGGGAGGGCGGCGCTAGCGACCATTTGGTCGCTGGAGCGCCGGCGACGACGAAAAGATGGCGGCGGAGACCGATTGCGCGGCGGCGCCGATTCCGGCTCGATGCCGGCGTCCCAGCATGCGAGACTCAGGGAAGATGGAGAGCGCGCGACGGCGGAGCACGGCGGCGGGATCGATTTGGTCGGGGAGGAACAGGACGGCGGGGACGCGCGTCGGCGGCGGCGGCGGCTTTCCGCCGCGTCGGGAGAGAGGAAAGAGGGGAACGTGCTGTACTGGATTTTTTACACGGAGATCCCTCAGCTTTTCACAATTCGCGTGTTAGTCCTTTTGCGGGCGGTTTTTTGCAAAAGTGCCACTGCAGCGCGACGTGGCGCGATGCCATTGGTAGATATTCGCTGCTACAGTATTACTGTAGCAGTGTGTGATCCAGTGCGTCCAACGCGTCGATCTGACGGCCCAAACAATCCGAGTGACGTGGACACTGGAATGGGGTGTGGATCACACCAACTTTTATATATAGGGGAATTGTAGCGGTTTAATTTCTGAAGAGCTTGCTGATGCCTGATCAATGATAACAAAATATCTGAATTATGGATGAGCATTTGACAGCTAGCCCTGACACCAGAGATGATCGACGGCAGTATAGCTTGTCCTTTTTTTCTTTGAGCAGTGATCGGCATATTAATGGTGATGCCTGATGACCGGTAACATTGTAGCCTAAGAGCATCTCCAGTCGGAGGCTCCAAATTCGGCCCCAAACCCTACAACCGTAACCCCAAATAATCTCTCCAAAATCATATTGACATGCAACGTAAATCACAGGATAGATTATAGTTTAAATATCATACGAATAAACATAGTTCAAACATTCACGGACATAGTTCAACACAGAAATTAATCGGACACAGTTCATCAGAGACACCGGAGCGGAGACACACTGATGCAAATTCCTCGGAGATCGAGACATGAGCTCTCACAGACGGTGGAGAACCCGGCCGTCCTCCGCTGCCACACGTTCTCTTTGGCGACGGCGACGAGCCCGGCGAACCCCGCTTGACGTTCCAGGTCCCGTGCGTGAGATACGCCGGCCTCATCGCGGACAACTTCCGAGTTAGTATTGAACACTTGACCGATCCGGCCCCAAAATGAAGCACGGTGGTAGCTTCCGGTCTGAGAATCATCCGGGGTGGACAACCACGCATTGCACAACACCTTATCATCGCCGACGGAGTACATCGGCCCTCTCGCAACGGCCTATGGGTTCATCAAATTCCTACATTACGCATCCTACTTGTTTCTAAAATGTTATTCCTAAAATGTACATCGGTGGAAGGAGGCGCAAACCTGCGGAAGCGCCACCACTGTTTCGTTGGACGCGGCGGCGGCGAAACTGCCCGCAGAGCCGTTGCAAAGAGACGCCGCCACCAATCGAGAAGACGGCGCCGCGGCATCCGGCCCGGGGCAGCTGCCAATCTCCTCCTGCTCCTCCGTGAACGCATGCTAGTATAGCTCGGTCGTGGATTCGCTGCCGGAGCCGGCCATTGTCGAAGCTACGGACGGAGCAGAGTGACAGTGGAGTGGAGTGGAAAGGGGATCGGAGGAGAGTGAGAGCTAGGGTTCCGACCGGGGTGGGGATTTTGTGGATATATGTGAGGTCGTATTGGGCCGCGTCCGACGTGGCGGCGCGTCCGGGCACGTCCGGACCGCCCCAAACCCTCCCCACATATGGGCTGGGTTTGGGTTGTGCCGGACCGCCCGGGCGTTTGGGATGGCTCTGAGGGCCTCCTTTGGGTGGTGGTTTTCAGCCCAAACCGCGTCCGGGCTGTTTGCCCGGACGTTTAGGGAGGGTTTGGGGCCTCCGCTTGGAGATGCTCTAATGCTACCATGTTGAGAGCAAAAGATGAAAATCTTAGAGCATCTCCACCGGGCTCTCAATAGTGTCCGGCAGTGCATTGCTGATACTTTATTGGGAGCGACCTGAATGATTGTCAGATAAAATAAATTGTTTGCCTTACCGGTTGCTCCTAATAACAATTTCTAATAGATGTTTTTTTTATGTTAGTAGGATCACTGCTAAATTCAATGAGTAGATAGAAGGTTGGTCCAATTTATGAGGAAAACCGGACTCAAAAACCATACAAACAATATCAGTCGGCTTACAACGCACAACCACACACACACCAACAAGGCACGCCTAGCCAAACCCCTGCTAAGAAAGGCGAGAGATCGGGACACATAGCCACAAGATCGCTTCACAACCGAAGCAAGACAACTCAAGGAACAACCCAAACTCCAGGAAAACACGTGTCAACGAACAGTCCACCCTTGACGCCGAGAAGAAGAGAATGGCGAGTGGACAGCAGGACCCGGCTGGACCAGAGGAGAGCGTCGTCGAAGAGATGCCTCATCAGTGTACATTGCGCCCTAGGGACCACGCTCCAAGTGGAGGCCAACCTTGGCACCGAGCACTGTCGCAGGACTCCTCGAGCAACCCGGACAACGCCTCCAAGGAGGTAACGACACCATGGCACCGCCGCTGCCTTAACCAGCAAGCTGGATCTGGGGTTTCCCTCGTTGCTCAGGAGGGGATGAAAGAAAGGCCAAGACGACGCCTTCAAGAAGGTCACGGTGCCCGTAGGCGTCGCCGTCGTCCGCAAACAGCACGGAATTTCTCCCAGCCCAACCTCATCCCCACAATCCACACACACAGGCCAAAGAGAGGCAGCACTGAACACACCACAGATGAGAGGCCATCCCATGCTGCCGGAAGGGGGCGATGGTCACCTCAAGCATCACCCAGGACAGACCGACGTGCTGCCGAACCTTCTTCCGCTTCCCTGCCTCAGACGGAGGATGTAACGCCCATCGCCGGCGCTATTCGCCTCCCGTCGGCCATCGTCCCTCGAGCCACCACCTGCCACAGCACGCCGTGCCGACCCTACAACAGGAGGATGCAACGACCTCCTCTCCCTCGGGGCAGTAGCACTAGCACCACCACCTGTGCTGCCGAGCAAGCGCCGGTCTGGCCCTGCCGAGCAGCGGCAGAGCCTGAACCACGTCATGGCCGAGCGGGCCGCTGAGCCCAGATCGGACCAAAACGGGTCCAGATGCACCGCTCGCGCCCAGCTCCAGGGCACTGCCGCCGGTGAGCCTGGTGTCGCCACCCCCTCCGCCTAACCATGCAGATCTCGTCGTCATCGCCCCGCCGCCGAGCACAGTCCGCACCCACGGCCCTCGACCGCACTTGACGGGCAGGGCACCGCCACCGCCGCTGAGGCGGCGGCAGCGGCCAAGGATCTCGGGGTTGGTTGCTTGTCGGCTATAGTCTAGAGGCACCCTGATTTCCACAAACAGCTTATGTCTCCGACTACTACCGTGTCCCCCGCACCGGCGCCGGCGCCAGCCACCGACGCAGCGCCTAAGTCGTCTTCAGTAGGGGCGAAGCGTGGCCTGATGGGGTCCTTTATTGACGCCACGGCGCTGCTCCGGGCGGCCTCCAACTAGAACAGACGTGATGCTCCTCAAGTTCCTCCGCGGCGTCGAGCTCGTACACAGCATCCACGGCATTGAGCTTGTACACGGCGTTCACAGCGTCGAGCTGCGCGTCCAGGAAGCTCTAGTACTCCTGGTGGCGAGCTTGGCGAACATGGATCGAGGAACGGGAATCAGCTCCTGCTGGTGGCTGCGTCCAGCTCGTGCGGCCGGAGGAACGGAGGAGGCCGGCGCTGCTGCATGGTGGTGGACGAGCTCCGACCTCGCACGGACGTCTACTCCACTGGGCCAAGCTCGTTGGAGCGGGCGCGCTGCAGGTCGGGCTCCTCTCCTCTCCCTGCAGGCCATCGCCGCCTCTGCCTCGGGGAGTAGCGTGTGGACAGCCGGTGTCGCGGAGAGTCCAGCACCGCCTGGACGTGCGCCTCGCTCGACCAGCGCACCGAGCAAGGAGAGGCCGTCGCGCTCGCGCTCGGGGTCGGAGCCGCTGCCAGGGTTCACCGTCGCCGATGTGGTTGAGGCCGAGCTCTCCATGGATCTGATGACCACGCGCGGCGGCGGCCGCGGTGCTGGCCGGGAGGCGCGGACGGTGTCGGCCGGGAGAGGCGATGTTAGAACCGGCGACGGTGGGGAAACAGAGGGATGGGGAGAGAGAGGAAGGTTGAAAAGTTGTGGTGCCGACGGTGGGGTATATGGGCTATTGTTGAGCTGGAGTTGTTTGTTGTGAGTTGCCGGCACGCCGGCCCAATTCGAAAACTTAACCGTGACTGAAATTCTGATTTTTATGGTTAATAATGGTTAAGGTTACGGTTATCAAAAATATTAACCATATGACCTTGGTTAGTTCGGTCAACCGAACAGCACAGGCCAACAGAAAAAACACGTCAAAAGCCTAGCCCAATACTACGTAATTCATTATAAGGCATGTACAGTGCTCTATTGTCAAGAAAGGCTGTATTACCTACTGCTTATGGCGTGTGGGGATTAATTACGCTCCTGTAGTCACGAGTTCAAATTCCAGTGGTACACTTTTTGTCAACTTTGGCCGAAATTTCAGTGTATTTATGTCTCTCATTTTTGCAACACATTTAGAATGGTCATACAAAATATAAAACTGAAATCTATAGCCATAAAAGTTATCTGTTATTCTAAAATTCGCGTCAGCTTCGGTTAGTTTGGTTATTACCGAAATCGAACCGAAATTAAATGGTTATTACCGAAATCAAACCGTATTCTCGTACAAAACAGTATTAACCAAAGTATCAAAACCAATTTTACCATATAACCATATAAACAGAACCGAATTAACCATATTAACCGAACGCCCAGCCTTAGGCGTGCCGAACGCTGGGTTGGGGTTGCCGACATATTTTTTGCTATTAAGACCGTCGGTGAAGCTATTTTCGGTTGCCGCTCCCAATAGCGCTATCGGGAGCAAAGTTGGACGCGCCGGTGAAAATGCGAAAATGCTCTTACAGCTAATTGCCACATTGCTGAGCATTACAACTACTAGTTATTTTTCTTTCGACACTAACTATTAGTTATTTTTTGTTTGTACAAATGGTTGGAACCAGAGTTTCTTTGGATGTTACATGTGGTTGCTACATCATCTATCTCTGAAATTTAGCTTTGAATGCTACATAATGTATGTTTGGATGCTCTCTCTCAATTTTTTCCCTTGATATCTATCTCTGAATGTTATATATGTGTTCAAATAAGCTATAATAATTTTCAGCTCATGTATGGCTCAGATTGTTGTTTCTGACCGTTTATCTTCCAACGATTTTGTTTCACAATACTGCTGCACAATTCAAGCACACTGAGATGGATTTGACATGAACACTGGGGTTGTATTGCATAGTACTTGAATAACAGAATCGATACATCCACAAGTCATCCGGAGTTACAAAATAGCTCAAATAACCCCAATATTAAAAGAAATTTCATTACAGTTCCATGTTTGCACATCAGGATTACACACACAACAAAGGAAGCTGCAGAGACATATGAGGTCATTTCTGCGTGCGAGGTTTGTATCCGCAATAGTTACTGATCGCCTCTGCTAATTGCCTGTGCTTCCTTAGCTCAGCGGACTAAGTACGGACGGTTATTAATCAAATAAAATAGCAAATAAGTTACTTAAAATAAGAAGCGGCCTTAGCTCAGCGGTAGAGCGGGGGATTGTAGCTCCCTAGCCCTAGGTCACGTTTGGAATCAGGTACACCGGAATTTCACCTTCTTTTCCGGAAAATGATTTTGGCTCCCGAGCTCTAGTGTTGCCTCCGGTAAAAAAAATAAAAATAAAAAATCATATTCGTGAGTTTCAAAAACATGTGAAAAAAATCTTGGTGCGGCCAATAGTATATCTCACGAGCGTGTAAAATATCAAACTTAAATACTTTGTGTTTCGAACTACACACAAAATAAAAAATCTAATAAAACTTGGAGATTGAAAATACGCATACTTATATCAATACTTTTTTTTTGTGTAGATCAGAATACAAAGTTTTTGAAGTTAATATTTTGCATGTTCGTAGGATATATTATTGGCTACACCCGGAATTTTTTTCAGAATTTTTTGAAACTCACAAATATGATTTTCTATTTTTATAAACCGGATGGAGCACTGTAGCTCAGGAGTAAAAAATCTCCACTCCTTTTTCCCCTATTTTTTTTTTCCAAATTTTGACATAAAAGTTTGGCATTGGCAATATTTCAGATTTCGTTTTTGGAGCTGTATCGTATACAGTATAGTTTCAGTTAGAGCTTATACGATGATCGCTGTTCCCTGTGCGAACAATTTGACTCAACAAGAAGCTAGTCCTCGGGGGAACAAGCAGTCGGCCGTAGATACATATCCCCTGAGGACTAGCTTATACTTTCACTGTGCCGGTCTCCAGAGCTGCGTTTCTAGGACGGTATGTATCTACGGCCGACTGCTCAACACACGCTGCAGACAGATACCTGCAAAATGCGAAGAACGTCTTCAGTTGGTGACACACAGGGTTTCGGTTACCGGCCGGAATACCGCGGTTACCGGAATTACCGGCTACCCCCAGTATTGCTTATACCGGAAGAATAATCTTGGATACATAAATTTAGACCGAATTCCTGCTCCAGAAATTTAAATTTCGAAAAAATTCGAAGCTTTTTGTTTGAAACCTAAATTCTTGCCAGAAATTTTGGCCGGTAACCGGCCGATATTTTCTGGTAACCAAGATTACCGGAAATACCGGCCCCCTCCGGGATTTTTTAAAAACGGTAAGCAAAACCTTGGTGACACAACAGATGGTCTCTACATATTTATTCTGGCAGAAAGCAACTCTTTTTGGGTAAATTAGACTTATGATCACCCTGTCGTCTTCATGTAAAACGTCTACCGTAAAGGTGAAACAGCAGGTGGACTCCTACTTAGGCAGGTCGATCCTATTCTCCAGTCCTGTCATGTTCTGCATCCGAGATACATACAGATACAGTCATGAACTTTTAAGGGTGCGATGACATTGACTCACTTAAAAGAGGAACAAGAGCTAGCAAATAGTACATGCTTAACAGACATGAAAGTTAAGTGTCATACCTACCCTGCCGATTACGTTGCCTCAATGCTAATGTCACTCTCTGATCCTTGAAGCATGTTGAGAACTTACGTTTGTCTGAGGCATGTTTGCACGGTCCGGATTCACACAGATAAGACCTACCTGAATGCATATTTTCATTTGTTCGCAGTCCATTTCCAGGGAACCATTCCCTAGTGATCTCTCTAACACAGTTCTCCATTTTTTAATTGTCTGTGAAAAAATATGAACAACACATGTAAGATACTAGTGTGCAAGGAATGTGAAACAAAATTAGTTAATCCCTGTCTCCCATTATCATCTCCATGATTATGACACCCAAACTGAATATGTCTGACTTAGGTGTCATTGTACCTCCATGCAGACTTTCTGGTGCAATGTAACCACTGAATGACAACATGAATAAAATTTCGACGCGTTAAAGAAACCAGAAGTGAAAGAGGACTTTTTTGTGATTAAAAGTGATTGGCTAAAAAGTGGCATAACTCACAATGTTCCATCACAAGTGAAGTACAAATAGTTTTTTCCAGATCAAGTAGTAGTCTTGACAATCCAAAGTCGATAATTTTCGGTACCATACTCTCATCGAGCAATATATTCGCGGGTTTTAGGTCCATGTGAATAAAAGGCTTATAAATAAGCTCATGAAGTTGACATAAACCATAGAAAATCCCCTCAAACATCTTGTAGTGTGTGCTCCAGTCAAGTCAAGTCAAGAAGATTCATCTGCATTTGTTAGCAAAAGTAGAGCGCTCTGACAAATGTTGCCTCCAAATTCTACTGTATATTCTCATTCGAGAATTGTTCTAGAATGACATCAGCCCCACATATTGATCCATTGTAAAAGTTGATACATATGTGAGCAAAATAAAGTTTTTAGGGGCTTTGCTAAAACCTCACAAACTGCAATCTCAAATAAAGATGAAATATTGAAAAAAAGTCACATAATAGATCTGGTACCTTATATATATACTTATCAAGGCTTCGCTTGGGCAGATACTCCAAGAAAGTATTCTTTCTGCCATCTCAGCAAAAAATGTATCTACCACCGTACTCTAAACATGCATTCTGAGTTTCGTAGATTATAAACCTCATTCTCAAACTGCTTCTGCAGTCCTGGCCTTAATGACGACAGCAACCATTTCCCCATTTTGCTGCAGTCCCTGTTTAAACTTTAAAGAATCACATCAACACGCAGAGATGGGTCAAGTCTAGCTAGTTGCATCATGTATTTGAAAGGTGGACAAAAGATAAGTTAAAAAGAAATAAAAAATTTAGACAAAGATATGATGTAATCTTACCTTGTATAAGACACCAAAACCACCTTGATCATTTTCATAGGGAGAAACTATGTCAGCACGACACAATGATTTTTCTCTACAAAAAAACAGAAACTATTTCGTCTAGAAGCATATGTTCTTGGGTGCCGGTTTTAACACTGAATAATAGACTTCATCTCCTTTCCTTCAGATTACGCAAACACACAGTGGCAGCCATCACAAGCAGTCCATCACAATCTTCTTCTTTTTTTTACGGAAACTAACTTATACATTAATAGAAGAGAAGAATAACATGTACAGTTCAAACACTGATCCAGCGCATCTGGTGTGCAAGCCAGTTTTGATCTCAACACACGGGTCGAAACCCCTCCACACTAAAACCAGCCGCCAAAAGGGCATCAGATGCCAACTCCAAGAGCGTGGAAACGCTCACGCGTGGCAATTTCGTGACCGCTTTTCACATTCTGCAACTTCGTGACCAAACCGCAGATTCTCGGCAAGTCCATATACAAAACCTGCGTTTTTCTTTACAAAAAATCATGTGGAACCTTGGGGGTAAAATCTTCTGTGACGACTGAATTGGAGTTTAGCTCTGACATAACAAACGGAGGCTGCAATTCCGTGTGCAGATACTTTAAACCCTGGGCGATATGGCAAACGAAGGCTGAAACTGTGTGTGCAGATACCTTAGACTCTCTGTGATGATCATGGGTTCGTCAGCACTAACCCTATGCATTTTTGTACAGTTGCTGGCTGATCATTATCACTTTATTTTCCCCTTTTGATCCCATATGGCACAACACCAGACACATAGCCTGACAGCAGCCAGCGACTCTGGTGCAAATTTGACTGTCAGTATTTGGCTTTCTACTTATCTTCAAGAGATTGTTTTGTTGCCACACTCACCGCCGCCTCCTCGGCCAACCCGAGTCCTGCCTGAACCCTGCACCCGCCGAGCAGCACCCTCCAGATTTCCGAGTCTGGCCGGCAGGGCATACCCCACACCACGCACACTGCTCCTTCGATGTTCCCGCCACGGCAGAGCAGATCAATCAGGCAGCAGTAGTGCTCGAGCGAGGGCTGGATGCTGTGGTCCTTTTGCATTGAGTCGAATGCCCTTAGTCCTTCGTTGACGAGGCCTCCCTGGCTGCACGCCAGCAGTACGCCCATGAAGGTGTAGTGGTCAGGCTGGAAACCCTGCCGCTTCATCAAGTTGAACAGCCTGAGGGCGTCGCCTGCTCGCCCGTGCACCGCCAGGCCTCTGATCATCACGTTCCAGGAGAAGACGTCCTTGCTGTCCATCTTGGTGAAGACACCGAGCGCGCTGGAGATGTCGCCGCACATGGCATACATCTCCACCAGCGCGGTGCCAGCCGCAGCGTGCAACTGGAGCGCCGGCGTCACCAGGTTGGCGTGCACCCATCTGCCCATCCTCAGCTTCCCGAGGTGCTCGCAGGCTGAGAGGACCAAGACGACTGTGTAGCCGTTTGGAGTGAGGCCCTCGAGCAGCATCCACGGGAAGAAGCGGAGGGCCTGTGAGAACCTGCCTTGCCGGGTGTAGCTCGAGAGGACGCAGTTCCAGGCCACTACGTTCCTCTTGGGCATCTGGCTGAAAAGGCTCCTCACGCTGGTGAAATCCCCCGCAATGGACAGTGTCCTGAGCATTGTAGTCCATGACAGGACGTTCTTCACCGGCATCGCAGCGAACAGCTCCTTGGCTGCCATGATGTCCCCCGACTTGATGTGCACGGCGAGCATCCAGTTCCACGACGCGACGTCCCTGTCTGTCATCGTGTCGAAGAGCTCCCGCGCGGAACCGGCTTCCCCGGCCTTGGCATACTCCGACATCATGTGGTTTGCTCGGCCCACAGCCTTCACGCGCATTCCGTCATATAGCCTCCGCGCGTCGCACAGCGAGCCGCCGCCGCCAGGCAGGTAGAACGCGAGCAGCGAGCTCCCGATGGCCTGGACGTGGTCGAGCCCCTCCTTCAAGACCCGGCAGTGGAGCTGCTTGCCGTACCGCCGCCGTGTCTGGATTCGCGCGCACGCGTCGAGGACGTACGGGTAGGTGAACCCGTCGGTGGCGAGGCCCCTGCGCAGCATTTCGTCGAACAGCTCCAGCGCGCGCTCGTGGGGGCCGTGGTAGGAGCAGCCGCGGATCATGGCGTTGTAGAGCGCGGCGTCGGGCGGCTCCCCGTCGTCCTGTAGGAAGTAGGAGAAGAGCTGGTCCGCGTGCGCCATGTCGCCGACGTCGGTGGCGCGGCGGACGAGGAGGGCCGGCAGGCCCGGGAGGCGGTGGAGGGAGGAAGTGAGAAGGAGGCCGTGGAGCTGGCTGAGCTGCCCGCGGGTGCAGGTCTTGACGAGGGCCCGGAGACGAGCTTCCAGGTGGCTCATCGCCGGGGCGCCGCCGGCGCCTCCTTGCGGCGAAGCGAAGCCGCCGGTGTCTCGGCAGTGATGTCAAGCGCCTCGAGATTCGTGTGAATGGTTGGATGGAGTCCACTGCTCCTTTTCTGAATTCCTCCATCTGTCCATGTACCGTGTGTCTGAACATGTCTGCGGTTGTGCTCTTTCTTGCGTTTTTTCTCATTTTGTCAACTCTGGTAATTAATAACCAATTATATTCCGGTCTACAAAATGATATTTTTGGATTCTATAAAAAAAATGATACTTGTGGACAGTGACATGGTCAATAAAGTGTAACTTTGATCATTAGTGCCTAATGCAATAAAATATAGAAACTAATAAAATGGTTGCACCATGAAAACGCATGTTTTTGGACTATAATCTAAGCATGTGATTTTCACACATCCAATGAAAAATCTAGTGGCCAAAATGATGTGCATTTTTTATATTCTTTTTAAAGACCGGAGAGAGATTTACATTTTTCTCCAAATACGCACTATTTAATATTGAAATTTTGGCCAACAATTTCTATGAAAATAATGTTGCATCGGATTAAACTAGAATGTAGGGAGTAGCAATATTAATTTGAAGATGACGCCCAATAAACCCGAATGGAGGGAGTAGTAATATTAGTTTAAGTAATGCTACCAAGATTAATGTAAATATTCTTTGTTATGTTTAACTTATACTACATGAATTAATTGATATCGATACATTTTCCAGTTTGGACCCCTTGAAAAAAAACTTAAATCAAACAAGCTTTCTTCAATGTCTCATGATCATAAGTAATTACAATGGAGTGCGACGTTTAGACATCAGGTGCAATATATAGCAGCTAGCGCAGTACTGGAGTACGTAGTATATATTTCCCCTTTTGGGGTACAAAACTTTAGCTAATTAGTGCAATTAATCACGTACGATACCGTTTGATTTCACAAGTGACCCTGCCTGCTTGCACAAATCAATGGACGATTAAGTTTCTACTCGAGCGCGCCTTCGTCGTCGGCATGGCGTCCGCGCGCGCACCGGCGCGACGACGACACCACCGTCTTCGTGGCCGCCGGCATCATCCTTGACGACGTCGACGAGGAAGTCGAAGAGGTCGGTATCCCGCACGGCCTGGGCGACGTCCTCGCGGTGCACGATGCGGCGCTTCCCCTCGAGCGTGGCGGCCCAGGCGGCGCGCGTGAGCTCGGCGACGAAGAGCTCGCAGGCCCTGGAGAACACCACGGGCGCCTCGCCCGAGATCATCCTGGCCCCGGTCCCGTCGCCGCCGCTGCCGTCCCCGGCGGACCGCTTCATGATCTTCTTGATCCGCGCCAGCGGCAGCGCGTGCGGTCCCGTCCGCGCCGTCGCCCCGCCCCGGAACACCCCGGAGTACGGCCGCGCTAGCCTCATGCATCGCCGCCGTGCGCTAGCTAGCTAGTTAAGGTCTAGGCTCTAGCAACGGTGCAACTATAATCTACGGCAGCTAGGCTAGCACGTTGAGTACCGCAACACACATGGCCATGGATGGATCTTATATAAGCGCGAATGAAGCCGTTTGACCCCGCGGTGGAGGGAGGGAGCGCGTGGCTGCTGCTGCTGACCATGGACGGCCGGCAAACGAGGTGGTCGCGGCCGGCAGCTTTGATAGCGATTCAAGAAGATCATGTAAACAAATCGATGGAGACGGTGGTTGAGATCGCGATGGTGTACGAAAGCGAGTAGATAATTGGGGCGTAGCTTTCGTCGGACGTTGCTTTGCTTCCACCGTCCATCGTGCGCTGCGAGTGAGTGCAAATGTCACTCGGACAGCGAGAGCCAGGGAATATAATCGAATCAACGGGTGTCCTAGCTTATTTGGAAGGCGTAATTTACACTGCCATATTCTACTCCGCATATTCGTCATTGGCAGTACAAGCTATCACTACTAGAAAATCGCTCTCCGCCGAGTTGTCTCGGCTTTGCCGAGTGCAAAATGTCGGGAGACTCGGCGAAGAGCGTCTAAGCCGACACCTCGCGGAAGAACCTTGGCGAACTCCGAGACACTCGGCGAACACACATTTCGCCGGTACTCCGTGGAAAAAGCGCTCGGCGAAGACATCACGCTCGGCGAACGTCCACGAAAACACTCGGCAAAACCATGATCTCGGCGAAATGGATGACCACGTGGCGCCTGCCAGTGGGCCCGAAATTTCCGCAGCGATGCGCCAAGTTCGCCGAGTGCCACCGCCGGCAAAGATGGGATCGCTTTTCTTCGCCGAGAAAAGCACTCGGCGAACATTGCGCGCGAAACTTTTGAAATTTTGCCGCCTTTTCTTCAAAATTTCGCCGAGTTTGTCGGTGGCCGGCTCTCGGCGAAGAAATGGCGCGAAAAAAATTTGGTTTCCCGCGCCATTTCGCCGAGTTTGTCGGTGGAAGGCACTCGGCGAAGACATGGGCGGGAACGAAAATTTCGTTCCGCGCCATTTCTTCGCCGGGTGTCCGTCTTCGCCGGGAGCTGCCCTCGGCAAACCTGGTGGACGGGAGAATTATTTTCATATGGCGCCAATTCTTCGCCGATGTGGAGGCCTTCGCCGAGTGTCTTTCTCGGCGAAATGGAGCCAACTTTTAGGGTTATTTTCAGATGGCGCCAGCTCCTCAGCCCTAAGCTCGCCTATAAATACGGCACCTCTCAGCCAGCTTTCTCATTCATTCTTCTCAAACACACAACATTTGGGTTCCCTAGCTACGTCCTACAGTGAATGCAACGACATTCGACCGTGAATCACTGTAGGGCTGTAGCTAGGGGATACCGTGTGTTTTGTTTCCCAGGTTACTCACTCATATATTCTACCTTGTGCTCAAACACAAAATATTCGGGTTCCCTACCTATGCCCTACACTGAATACAACGACATTTAACCGTGAATCAGTGTAGGGTTGTAGCTAGGTGAAACCGTGTGTTTTGTTTCAGCTATATTTAGGTTTTCAACACAACTTATTTTTCATCTGGATTAATTCGTGGCGTCCAACACAAATCATCCGGATTCCGAGCTCAGTCGCACACTGCATGTGATATCGCAACCAGTGTGCGACTGTAGCTCGGGGAAACCGTTTGATTTGTTCATCGATGTGTTTAGTCGCACAGTATTTTATGTTCTTTATTACATGACCGGCAAAAAATTGGGTGGTAAAATTTTTGGCGGGAAATTTTGGCGGGTTTTTTTTTTGGCGGGAAATTTTGGGCGGGGTAGCTGGTGGGAAGGCTATAAAAGACCCCCCGGCCACTGATCTTTTACACACAAATTCGCCCATTGCAATATTTACTCCGTCGTAGATAGTTTCAGGAGAAGGATGTGGAGTGGGCTTGAAGACTCCGAGCGTGGGCACCGTGTGTTGTCTCGCACTCCCGGCATGGTCAAGCTGGAGGAGAAGTGGAGCGGGCGTGCACTGATGGCGACGGTCGGAGGTAGCCGGCCACCGGTGTCGCCGGAGACGGTCGTGGGGGCGGTGGTGGTGCAGTGCGGTGTGGACCGCCGCCACGTCAAGGTGGAGGTTTGCGCGCCGCCATTCGACTTCTTCGTGCGATTCCGCTTCAGCGAGGACTGCACTCGCGTCCTCCATGCCTCCCCCGGCCTCGCGGTCAACGGGGAGACGCTCACGATGAGCCGCTGGCATCGTGGGCACGGAGGGCGGCCATCGGAGCTGCCGTACTTAACGAAGCTGAGGTTTGAGAGGTTCCCACGGGAGGTGTGGGAGCCCCAAGCCGTGAACCAGTTCATCAACAGGCTAGGTGGGCAGCTTGTGGAAATGCTCAAGCCGGAAGACAGCTAGTACCTGAGTGTGATGGCGTGGATGAAGAATCCATCAGAAGTTCCTCCCGTCTACGATGTGGAGGTGCCAGAGCCTGAGCTTCCACCGTCTGAGTTTGACGCCCCCTACTCAACCACGACAAAACCGTCACTGGTTCATACTATCCTAATCCATGTGGAGCAGATCGTCGACCCGGGTCCGTTCTTCAGGACAGGAGGCCACTGCTTTGGACGTCCATCTGGCATGGGATCGGCTGGAGGAGAAGATATTTGATGAGAAGATTGTAGGTTTTAATTAATTTGTTAGTTGTTCGTGATTGTTGTAATTTGTTCTACATGCATGTTTACTTATTTGTTAGTCAATTATGTATCGGCGGTACCAGAATGTGCTCGATCGTTATGTGTTAACGTTAAATCAAATTCTGTGTTCGATATTAAATGTGTGTTTTCTTAACTAAATGTATTCTTGTCACCACATACCCGGAATATGTGATCTTATCCACTCCACCGACAGCCACCTACCAAGCGTGAATCACCTGCTGTAATGCAATTAATTAAGGGAAAAGAAAATAAAACTCACATGTGATATCCTCACAAGACTCCGAGGTGTGACTGACTTCACACACACCCAACTTATCCCCCTCGATATTAAATATGCGATAACATGAGGCCAAATCAGGTTAATTATGTTCACATGGCCCACACAAACACAACCAAGTATAAAAGTCCTTGGAGCTACCCCCTTTCGACGCCCGTCGAAGGGGTAGACGACACGGTCGACTTCCGGTCTACTGTGGGGGGTTTCGACGAAACCGGGGGCTTCGGGGTGTCGGAACCTCACCAAAACAGAGGTGGTGCCCTAATATATGGATTAGGTTGTGGTGGTAGGTTGCTATAGACATATCGAGGCTCCGAGGTGTGACCGCCTTCACAAACCGCACTTATCCCCCTCGAAGGTTATGCTCTTCTATGTGGAAACCACCATTTCGGGTGCGACGGATGGAACCATGTGATAACATGAGGCCAAATCAGGTTAATTATGCTCACATGGCCCACCCAAACACAACCAAGCATAAAAGTCCTTGGAGCTACCCCCGGTCGACGCCCGTCGAAGGGGTAGACGACACGGTCGACTTCCGGTCTACTGTGGGGGGTTTCGACGGAACCGGGGGCTTCGGGGTGTCGGAACCTCACCAAAAAATAGGTGGTGCCCTAATATATGGATTAGGTTGTGGTGGTAGGTTTCTATAGACATATCGAGGCTCCGAGGTGTGACCGCCTTCACAAACCGCACTTATCCCCCTCGAAGGTTATGCTCTTCTATGTGGAAACCACCATTTCGGGTGCGACGGATGGAACCATGTGATAACATGAGGCCAAATCAGGTTAATTATGTTCACATGGCCCACCCAAACACAACCAATTATAAAAGTCCTTGGAGCTACCCCTTTCGACGCCCGTCGAAGAGGTAGACGACACGGTCGACTTCCGGTCTACTGTGGGCGGGGTTTCGACGGAACCGGGGGCTTCGGGGTGTCGGAACCTCACCAAAACATAGGTGGTGCCCTAATATATGGATTAGGTTGTGGTGGTAGGTTGCTATAGACATATCGAGGCTCCGAGGTGTGACCGCCTTCACAAACCGCACTTATCCCCCTCGAAGGTTATGCTCTTCTATGTGGAAACCACCATTTCGGGTGCGACGGATGGAACCATGTGATAACATGAGGCCAAATCAGGTTAATTATATTCACATGGCCCACCCAAACACAACCAAGTATAAAAGTCCTTGGAGCTACCCCCGGTCGACGCCCGTCGAAGGGGTAGACGACACGGTCGACTTCCGGTCTACTGTGGGCGGGGTTTCGACGGAACCGGGGGCTTCGGGGTGTCGGAACCTCACCAAAACATAGGTGGTGCCCTAATATATGGATTAGGTTGTGGTGGTAGGTTTCTATAGACATATCGAGGCTTTGAGGTGTGACCGCCTTCACAAACCGCACTTATCCCCCTCGAAGGTTATGCTCTTCTATGTGGAAACCACCATTTCGGGTGTGACGGATGGAACCATGTGATAACATGAGGCAAAATCAGGTTAATTATGTTCACATGGCCCACCCAAACACAACCAAGTATAAAAGTCCTTGGAGCTACCCCCGGTCGACGCCCGTCGAAGGGGTAGACGACACGGTCGACTTCCGGTCTACTGTGGGGGGGGGGGGGTTTCGACGGAACCGGGGGCTTCGGGGTGTCGGAACCTCACCAAAACATAGCTGGTGTCTAATAATATATGGATAATAGTTTGGTAGTACACATTATAAAATTTTATTATAAAAAAAATAACAGAAAAAAAAATTATATAAGATAAAATGATGAACCATATATAAAAGGGTTTCGCCTGGTAGCACTCTCGGCGAAGATGCACACTCGGCAAACAGAGGGTCTTCGCCGAGTTCGATACTCGGCGAAGAGGACTGCTCGGCAAAAAAAAACGCGGGTGCGGGGACTTAATGGAAATTTGGCCGCCGAAACGACCAAATTTCCCCAATCCACCCCGCTGCCCGCGCGCCCAAATCCCCACCCCACCTCGCCGCCGCCGCCACCCTCACCCACGCCGACCCCGCCGCCAGCGCTCCCTTTTCCGCCACCGCAACCTCTTCCCGTCCGCTGCCACCCCCCACCGCCGCGAATCCGAGGCCGCTGCTCGCCCCCCGCCGCCACGAGCCCTAACCCTAGCCGCAGCCGGAGCAATGGCGGGAGGCTCGGGCTAGCAGCTCGCCGGCCTCCACCGCGAGCGCGCGGCTCTGCCGCCTCCCCCGCGTCACCGCTGACGCCTCTTCATCGCCGCTGCCGCCTCTGCCACGAGGTCCACCTGCCGCTGCCGCTCCTCCACCTCTGCCACGACGTGCACCTGCTGGCCCTGCCGCTGCTCCACCTCCTGCCACGAGATCCAGTGATCTAGGTAACGAGTTTTAATTTTTTTTTCTTGCTTTGTTTACTCAGTTTTTAGCTGCTGGTTAGTTTAGTTGCTTAGTTAGCTTAGTTGTTTAGTAGTTTCTGTTTAGGGTTAGTTGCTTAGTTAGTTTAGTAGTTGCTGTTTAGGGTTAGGTTCTTAGTTAGCTTACTAGTTGTTGTTTAGGGTTAGTTAGCTTAGTAATTTTTTAATTTTCTTTCTGCACTTATTTGTTCATTCATTTCTACAGGGTATGCAGCGAGGTTGACGACGGGAGCGTCATTGTAGGGCAGGGCTCGGGCAGGAGCTACTTCTCCTGTCTTTTTGTCGGTCACGCTTCGAGGGTAATGACGCTTTTCCTCTCCTTTTGCTTGGTTGCATTATTTTGTAGCTCACCAAACAAGTCGCGTAACCCTAGGAGTCTCCCGTTCGGAAGGGTTATCGTTATAAAGATGAAACTCTTTATATATATTTATGTATACACCTTGTCAAGGGTATATGTTTATATATAAAGAGATGTTTGTATATATTTATGTATACACCTTGTCCAGGGTATATGTTTATATACAAAGAGCAATATCTTTTATAACCGTGGCCGTTTCGAATTGTCCACGTTTTGGACAGCCCGAGTATGTGTAGCTTGTGTTCGTTTCCATGTTCTACTCCTATCCGAGACAGAATTTCGGTCGCGCCTCCCATGTTGTTCTCCGGATACACAATCTCTCGAAACTTTGTCGAGACGTGTATTGGGAGAGCAGCGGGGAGGTGCTGCCGAAATTCTGTCTTGGATAGGAGTAGGACCTGGAAACGAACACAAGCTACACATACTCGGGTGGGATAGCCTTAGCTTTACCTAGTAGATATAGGTGAGTGCATTCAACGCGTAAAATCTATAGTTTTGTGAATAATTAAATTAGTGATGCATGAATATTTTGTTAAATATATATGTCTGCATTAATCAGTTTGGAGATGGAGGATCGTGATTGGATGTATAGTGGCCGAGCCGGTGTGAGTCAGATGTCTGATGAATGGCTGAGTAAGACAGAAGAGTTTCTGGAGTTTGCATTTAGACAAAACCCTGCGTCAACTTGGTGCCCTTGCAAATGTTGCAAAAACGATCGTCGGTTTGTAAGCATTAATTGATTTGATGCATTCCTGTATGTTATTGCCTCTATTCTACCGGAGTCACATATTCTGCCAAAGAACATGTACGAGTCGAAGACAATCCTCAAATCACTTAAGATGGATTATACGCCGATAGATGCTTGTCCAAAGGGTTGTATGTTATTTAGAAAAGAACACATCAATGAAAATTACTGTCTCAAGTGCAAGTCCTCTAGGTATATGGAGGTCGACAACGGTGAGGGTCAGAAGACGCAGCTCACAGTAGCCAAAAAGATCCTTCGGTATCTTCCATTCATACCGAGGATCCAACGGCTTTTTATGACCAACGAATCTGCCCAACAAATGAGATGGCCGATAGATGGGAAAAGGTATCGTCCTGAGAAGATGGTACATCCGTCTGATGGTGTTGCATGGCAGGAATTCATTAAGAAGTATCCCACAAAAGCCGGCAATAACAGGAGTGTAGCAGTTGCCTTATCAACAGATGGGTTCAACCCATATGGTATGTCTTCTTGCAACTATAGTTGTTGGCCGATGTTTGTCATTCCGCTGAATCTTCCCCCTGGCGTCGTCATGCAACGACAAAACATGTTCTTGTCGCTGATAATTCCAGGGCCTGAATATCCGGGGAAGAATATGAGTGTGTACATGGAGCCGTTGGTGGATGATTTGTTGCTTGCCTGGGAAGAAGGGGTACGGACGTACGACGCCGTAGCAAAGCAGCACTTCACTATGCACGTCTGGTACCACACGTCCCTGCATGACTTGCCGGCACGCGCGATATTCTGCGGATGGTGTACGCACGGGAAGTGGCCTTGCCCAATTTGCATGCAGGCTATGACTTTCGTTTGGCTGAAGAAGGGCGGCAAGTATTCTTGTTTTGATAAGCATCGACAGTACCTTAAACCTGGTCATAGATTCAAGAGAGACACAAAGAAGTTCTTGAAAGATGTAGTTGTTGATGCTCATGTACCAATACCTACCATGGATGGTGTCGCCACTAAGGCTCAGCTAGAAGCTCTTGTGCCCAATGCAGATGGACTGGCTTTGTGGGTTATGGAGACACACACCAGTGGACACACATTCCATGCTTCTGGAAGCTCCCTTACTTTAAGGATCTCCTTCTTCCTCATAACATTGATGTAATGCACACTGAGAAGAATATCGCCGAGGCCCTTTGGCACACACTAATGGACCTCGAGAAGTCGAAGGATAATGTCAAGGCTAGAGCCGATCAGCAGCTGCTATGTGATAGGCCAGACATGAACATGGACCCTCCCGGCACAGTAAAAACAAGATGGTCCAAACCAAAGGCCCGTTTCACCCCAACAAGGGCCCAAAGGAAAGAAATTCTCCAGTGGGTCCTGACCACCTATTCTTCCCTGATGGCTACGCAGCTAACATAATGAGGGGAGTGAATTTGGTTGGGTTGAAGATAGGTGGGCTCAAGAGTCATGACTATCACGTATGGATCGAGCGGATAATGCCGGTCATGTTTCGAGGCTATATCGATGAGGCCATTTGGGTAGTGTTGGCAAAGTTGAGCTATTTCTTCCGCCGACTTTGTGCTAAAGAATTAGATATCAAGGTGATTGAAGTTAGAGGAAGAGACGCCCGAGTTGATTTGCGAGCTAGAGGCTGTCTTTCCACCAGGCATGTTCAATCCCATGCAACATTTGTTGGTGCATCTCGCGACCGAGGCAAGATTGGGGGGTCCTGTGCATACACGTTGGATGTTTGCAACTGAGAGAGAGCAGAAGGACCTTCAACTGAAAGGCACGAACAAAAACAAATCGAAGCATCCATAGCTGAGGCAACACTGAACGAGGAGGTGTCAAACTTCACCACTAAGTTCTATAGTGACAATCTTACCACTGTTCATAATCCAGTGCCTCGTCTCAACACGGCCAACCCGGAAGATCTACCTGAACTTAGCATTTTCATCGGGGCCGGTGGCAAATCAAGTGGCAGCAAGAAGAAGAAATTATCATTTGATGAGTGGACGAACATTACATCTTATGTCTTGAAGAACACGACAGAAGTAGATCCCTACATTGAGTAAGTGCTCAATTTATGGTGTATTGTTCGGCACACTTCCATTTCCTAGTTTGTGGACTAACTCCGTTTCTTGATCGTGCCGTTCATAGGTCATTTGAGAGAGAAACCTGGAAACATCGAAGACCATGTACCGACAATGACAAGTTGGTTTTTTTAAAAAGGGGGGTGAAGGCGGCGGCGGTTTCATTCCGTGGTTCAAAGCAAAAGTAGGGAATATCCCCTTGTTTCATTCCATGTTTGTGTAAGACGTTTCGTCAACACTAACATATCATACTTCTTCCTATTGCACTTGTAGGGAATATCTGACCCAAATATGAGGCCCGAGTTGAAGAAACTTACCTCATCCCTATGTCGTCAAGACCTACAAGTCGTATGACGTGAACGGGTTTCGCTTCCATACCGATCATCATGAGAAAACTCGGCCAAACCCGAGGACAAGAAATTCCGGGGTCTTATGCCAAGGGAAGGACGGCCTTGATTACTTTGGAATAGTCATGGAAATAATTGAACTGGATTGTGAATTCGGCAAACAGAAGAACCCTGTTGTCTTCAAATGCCATTGGTTCAATCCAAAGAGAGTGAGACGAAGACCTGAAATTGGGTTGGTCGAAGTTGAGCGAGATTCCGTCTACACGGGAGATGATGTCTATATCCTAGCACACCAAGCCATCCAAGTTTTTTATCTCCCGTACCCATGCAAAACTGTGAAACGTCTAATAGGCTGGGATGTAGTGATCACGGTACCGCCACGTAATAAAGTACCAACCCCTAACGATGACGACTACCACCAACGCCTAAACCCGAACACCTACCAGGGTGAGTTCTATCAGGAAGATGGGCTGTCAGGCCAATTGAACCTGAACTTGCCTAGTGTCGATGAGATGGAAGAAGACGACGATGTCATTGGAGTCGACCATGAGCAAGATGACGCCGCTGAGCTGGTTGTCAACCAGAGAGACGTGGAGCTTCTTGAACGGATGCACCTACCCGATGTAGAGGAGCCACCTCTAGACCACGTTCCAGATTGGTGGTACAATCGTGATAGTGATGATGATGATGATCCTGGTCCAAGTTATGATCCAAACAATGTAGACACGGGCTTCTGAAGCTTTGTACTCGTCGATTAGAATTTCTTAAGTAATATTTTCTATGAACCATTTGTGATGTAATATTTTCTATGAACCATTTGTGATGTAATATTTTGTATGAAACATTTTGTTGTATTCTTATGAGTTTTGGCAATTTCTTCTTATGAGTTTTTTTCGCCTATCCATTACTATTGTGTTCTTACTTGTACTAATCAACTCATTCTTTGTGATGACAGGTGATTGAGACATGGCAGGGGGGAAGGAGAAGCCGGTCTCCAAGGGGAAGCCGGGCCTCAAGGAGAAGCAGCTCGCGGCGAGGAGGAGTATTTCCAAGGACAACCTCGGCAAGAACAAGGTGGCGGGCAAGGAGAAGCGGACACTCAAGCTTGGCAATGTGTCTAAGCTATACTCGCAGGATGCTCAAGGGACTAGCGTGGTCATTGGAAGGAAGCGTGACCGGCACGCTACGGTGGAGACTTCTGCACGGCGTGGTAGACAGGTGGTTGCCCACAAGGCGCCCCGGGGTAGGCCTCCTGCTCGCTTGAGTAGTCCTTTGCCCTCGGTTTCGTCTTCTGAGTCAGAGGAGGAGGAGCAGGCCGAGGAGCCCTTGGAGGAGGAGGATGCCGTGCCTAGTGACGATGACTACCAGGACCGGGGGGTGAGGAGAGTGAGGAGGAGGAGGAGGAGGAGGAGGAGCGGCGTGAGGAGAGTGAGGAGGAGGAGGATGCCGTGGCGGATGAGGATCTCTTGACAGCTCATCCACTAGATTTGCTCGGCATAGTGCGCGAGGGTAAGGTGTACTTGCGAGGGCCTTCGGGCTTTCCAGAGCGCAGGTCACATGGCATACTTGATGTCACCTCAGATGCGTAAGTGGTAGTTTAAAATGTTGTTACCTTGTACTTTAGTTACCTTTCCATCACAAGCATCTAACTTATGTTTTTGGTATGTGCAGGACATTCACGTGGGTGGGCCCAAAGTGGGAGCGCTTACCTTCAGGCGTCCTTGGCCTTCTTATCAAGAAGCTTTACCCTGGCATGGTCGACTACAAGAAGGATGGAATCCCCACCGGTGAAAGGGGGCCTGCTAGGTCTTGGGCCCACTTCACGATGGTTGAGGACAGCGTCCACGGCCACCTCGGCTTCCGGCTGCTCGCCGAGTTCTGGGTTAGTAGTTTCTATAACTTTACTACTAAAAAATACCAACAGTTTGGATTTCGTCGTGGTAACCCCTTTATCCTTTGCTCAATGTTTGTAGGATTTTTCACTCTCGTTGAGGGTGAAGGTAAAGACGATGCGGCTCAAAAGGCGCTGATTAAGATGGCGAAGAAGCTCATCCCCGACCAGATTTACGAGGCCCGTATCGCCGCTGTTATCCAGTTCTATGCAGAATATATGCCCATACACATGTCGAAAGACCAGTACATGAAGGCAACCACATATATTTTCATACTATTCTCCACATGACTGATGAAAAGTTCAACTCATATGGATATGTCTTGTGTTAAATAGGTGATTCCGGCATGGCTAGCCGCCCATAAGCCTTGCTACAAGAAGCTTGTACAGAGGTGGGTGTCACTTGGGTTCCAGGCGCAAAACAAGAAGGCACGGGCGCGGCGGAATATGGTAGGCCGCGGAGTCCACCGTCAAGGCCCCCTCACACTCGACGGCCTCGTGGCACACAAGGTAAGAAATCATTTTTTTTCCTTTCCATTCAAGTTTTTATTTCTGTCCCATAATATTTTGATAACCTCTTTTGACCTCAGGCCCAGGAATGGAACTGACACGAAAAATGTTCCAGGAATGGCACTGACCTGTTATACCTGCCCCAAATGTGGTATGTTTTCGTAATTTCCTCGTGCCATGGAGAAGCAGAATGGACTGGATTCAGGGGATCGCGTGCGTGGAGACCCAGAATGTGGGACCCACAGCCATGTAAATAAGCAGCGTTGACCACGGGTGCGGCGGCGCTAGATTTTTTATTTTTTATTGGAGTGGCATGTGGGACCCACAGCCTGAATTTGGTTTTTTATGAAATGTCCAAAAAGACAGGGGGTTTTCTACAAGATTACGTGTCCATGTCAGTATCTCCGTAACGGAAAACGGTCTGACATGTGGGGTTCGTGACCTGCTTGCACCAAAATTCGAGTTGTGTGATCAAAAAATCCCGTTCTCCAGTTGTGTGACTTAAGTGCACATAGCGAACGAGTTGTGTGACCTTAGTGCCATTTACTCCTTTTAAAGGAACCGACCAGTCAACATTTTAGAACACCAATCTTTTTGCAACACGGAAGAACGGAGCCGATCGACATTGAACGCCCACACATATAAAAATAGGGCCAACAGTTCTCACCTACGCACGCCTGGCAAATGCTATATCCTAGAACTGCTACGAGTGCGGGACGATAATAGCTAGGAAAGAACTCTCACGAAAAACTGATTTTGAGTATTGAAATTCTCCATGGGCTAACAATATTCTACTCACGGGCAATTAGCTAGTTTAAAAAGAAATCAATTTGCTATGACGTTTTTAAGGGAAATTAGCTATAAATTATAGAAAAATAGAGACAACAGAAGTACTGAACAGAAGGCAGGTAGCACGGACCCAACGGTGTCCCTTCAGATACTCTCGCCTGATCGCCTCTGCGGTTCTGCCAAACATGCTTCGTGTTGACTGTTGATTACTCCACTACTGCTGAGAAAGTAATAACAAGAAAAAAAGCATTTTTTCTCAGTCCACGTAAATGACGAGGTTTTGCATACCAACCAAATGTTTGAGATTAGTGATCACTCTTTCCATGTGGTTTGATGGGACTTAAAAACTCATCGCAAGGTTGTGCTTCAGATTTCCATGGCTCAAACTCACTAGGATAGATGCATGAACTGTTTAGTTCAGATGCTTATGATCATATTATATGTTCATGGTCGGATCAATCAACGTAGTAAGAATACTTGCTAACCTGTTTGGCAGGGCAACACGCAACCATACATAGGAGGCCGAGGGTCTCATGGTCGGGCACATAAATATTTACGATCTTTGAAACTTTGGGTTCATGATCTGGACATCACCGGGTGAAGCCTGGTCTGTAGCAGCTGTCCTCTACTACGACTCATGAGTCATGACCATGACTTGTCGATGTCCAAGGCAAAATTATTAGGCCACACAGCAACTATATTTACAGTTTAATGATGGAACGCTTGCAAAGTCAGTAGCACGAGGTACCAGCGGTCAAGGCCAGCTAATATGATTATATGCACCATAAACGACTCTGTAGCACCTGACGACCTAATGAGGCAGATACTCAGGCACAAGCCTGTAAGAGTCAGACCCGCATCGAGACAATGTTTGCTGCTCTAAACTCACTATGTTAGCTGCGACGAAAAAAGGTTGCTGCATCAGTTCGATGTGCCTTGGGAGTTTTTAAGCTCCTCTCTCAGCTGTAAGAGTCAGACCCGCATCGAGACAATGTTTGCTGCTCTAAACTCACTATGTTAGCTGCGACGAAAAAAGGTTGCTGCGTCAGTTCGATGTGCCTTGGGAGTTTTTAAGCTCCTCTCTCAGCTTCAGATATTTAAGGCAAGTTTCTTTGAGTTCCTTTTTCAGTTTCGCAGTAGCTTCCTTATACTTCTTATCCATCAGCACCCTTTCTTCCACTGCTTCTTTAAGCCTTCCACGGTTTGCATCAAGTTCTGGTTGCAACCACCGAATTTGCAGACGAAGCTTCGTCCTCTCTTTGTTATAAGCCGTAGCATCCTGTAAAAGAGAGCATGTTATGAAACTTAATGTCACCTGCAAATTCCGGTTTTTTTGTAGAATAACAACTTTTTTAGGAGGGCAACTAGAATCAACAATTTGAGTCGCTTCCAGGTTTCAATCGCATTACACCAAGTAAATATGCAGGAAGTGCAAACTGCAGAAATACTCTGCAATGCTTACGTGTTTCATCTTGAGTTCCATGGTAGATATCTGGCAGCTCAACTCATCCATATTAGCTTTGGCCTGTATTAGCTGCATGAAAGGCACGTAAAAAACAACTTAAATTTACTGAGTTAACTTGTAACTTCTAACAAATTAACTGACTTGCCTTATTATCAGAAACCTCCTTTAAAACTTCTAATTCATTGATGGCTAAACTCATCTGCTCCGTTTTAGAAAGTAAGCTATCGCGTTCTTCTGAAATAAGCAGTAGTTGCTTGTACAGTTCCTGCTCAAAATTCAGAGTCAGCACAAAAGCTGGAAATTATATCTCAAGTTTTACTCCCTAGAAAATCAACTGATCATAAAAGCCTAATGGTTAGCATCTTATTGTAATCCATGGACAACTAAGTCATCACAAGGAACTCAAGGCAATTGTTTCTCACTACGAAAAGAAAGATCTTCAAAAGTGAAACAACATAGCTGTTCGGGCGATGGTTACTTATCCGTGTACAATTGCCCTGGCAATATGAATCCATATTCTAAACCTAGATCTCAAAAACCAATTTTTCACAAGGAAGATGAGCAAAATGGACAGAGACTTACATTTTCATCTACAGAATTATCAATGTTTCTTCCTTTCTCCACAAGTTCAGATTCTTCACAATTTTCCCTGCTGCATGAGATAAAGTAGCTAGTAAGTTCAGCACATGAGCCTATGCAAACAGCAGTGCTCTTTTCTTATTGCTTGGAACTTGTCAAGGATGTACTCCGTAATGATTTTGATGTTTATAATAAGTACAACTGGAGTTAGCCTACGTTAAAACTGCTTTCATCACTCATTCTCTATAGATTCAAAGGAACTTCTGATAATTTTGAGCACATAAATAATAGGTGTTCTAATGTAAGGCATTTAGGTTTGCTTTTTTGTTTATTTTCAAGCAACATTTAAAATATAATGTGAAGTGAGTATTCTAGCTCCATGCCGAAAGTACCGAATAAAACTACATTAGCAATAGACTATGTGCACTCTATTACATAAAAAGTCCATAGAAAATCGAAGCACAATAGAGAGACGGCACCGTTGCATTGAAAGGAGGTTCTAAGAGACGACTGACCAGCAATTCTTCTCATTTAGGTCATGCTCCACAGAATGAATCATTTTGCGTTCCAAAGTTTCCAACAATTCTCTACTTTGCACCAGTTCTTGTCTCACCTAGTAGTGCATTGCAATATATCAATAATGGGAACCGTGAAACAGATAATTCTTTGAACTGTTTTATGAAAATAAACATGGAACTAGCAAGAACTCAGAATAAATAAATAATTAAGTACATCCGAAAATAAAATTAGACATCATGCAATACCCAGTACTAAACAAACATAGGCCAATGAATTTCTAACAAAACAATGCCAAAACAGAACAAAAACAATAATAATTGTAGTGATATCCTTCTACAAGTACCAAGTACAGTACAATATGGGTCGAATAAACAAAAGGAACTTGAAAAGTTAGTTTGTACTGTCAAATTCAAACGGCAAAGCATATTAATTCATGCCTTCATCTTCAAGCTATGAACTTGAAAAGCTTCCACTGCTTTGATCAGCTGTTCACCAGTCGAATAATCTAAACTGCAAATGGCATCCACTGGTCCTTTTGTTGTAATATAAACGTCCGTCCTATATGGAGGATGTAACTGTACCTCTAAACTCTCTTCTTTGCAATGAAATTAAACGCGAAATTTGTTTGTGTTTTCTCAAGGAAAAAACTTTTGCCTAACTTGAATCATATATGGCATCACTTTTCATAATGTGTTTCAAAACTAGAAACTGTTGAGTTATTTACAACAAAATAGGGATAAGATGTCCACACAGCATCTGCAAGCTGATTGTCGCACTTGTGGATTGGTAATGAATAAGATCTGGCAGGTATGTAACCTGTACAATAGGAACTGAAACATAAGAAACTCCATTGAAGGTACCTTCATCAAATCTTCTGATAATTTGCTATTCTCATCATTGCATATATCTAATTGCTGCTTAGCTTCTAGATAAACTTTTTCCTTGGCTGCCCACATTAACCTTTCAGACTCCATTCCCAGAAGAGCGTCAGTAAGTTCCTGCAGTACAGAGCACAAAAAAATGAAGCAAAATACAGAAATGGCAATGCTTGGGATAAACCGTGAAGCTAATTACCATTCCGAAATCTTCCTTTTCCCCTGACAGAGAACTGAGAGAAGCCTCCAGTTTTCTACAAGAAGACTCAGATGCATCTAGCTTTTTGTTCTGTATCACAGAAAACAGAAATTTGGTGGGAAAAGTTGAGGTTAGAGTAGACAAGATGTGGGACATGGGGGGTCTGGTATACCAAGACAGCAATCTCGTCCCTCAAGGAATTGATTTTTGATTCTGCAGAAGTAAGCCTATTTTCAAGATCTTCCTGTTCCAACACCATAAGCTCTACTTTAGATAGAGCTTCCTCCTTTTCTACATTAGAAGTAATTAACGTTTCTTGCAAAGAAGCAACTTCAGCCTCCATATCAGAAGCATGAATCTCAAGCCTTTTGTACTCCTCCTGAATATGAAGAAACAAGATGCACAGTCATACATAGATATAAGCTCCAGCAAATGAAGAATAAACTGCATGCCAAACATTCATGTCATAATACAACATATGCAGCACATATACAGAAATTAAGGTCCCAATCATTTTCTGACTAAGTCAACTTCAATATTGAAATGATGAACCTTATCGATACAACAAAAGGAGAAAGGGCTTTGTGACATAACTACAAGGTATGAGACTAATAAACTATTGGAATCCAAAATATAATAAGTAGGTTATACTAGCCAGTAGCTTGGGGTAAGTGATGTTATATTCACGATGGTTTGCCCAGCTACCAGCATGTCGTTATCTACAACTTATAATCTAGAGAGGAGAGCCGCATTATGCATTTATGCTATGAGGTGTTACAGGTGTATCTGGCAGTATGGGTTTGTTCCTGGAGCTGTAGTGATTTATGAATACTTCTGCTATAATAATCAAACCAGTACCTCCAACATGTATCAGGGTGCTTAAGAATAATGTGTTCGCACAAACAAAGTAATACAAATTGGTAGGACTGCAACCTGCATCTGCGCAGCTTTATCAAAAAATCCAGAACGTTCTTTTGGCTTCACATTCACTTCACGTCTTTTATCAACAGAGAGTGAATCATGTTTCCGTAAATCACGTTCAAGATGAGTCCTCTGGCTTTGCAACTTCTTTATTTCTTTGTGGGCCTCTGCCTTTTCACCCTGGAGAAAGATTTTGGATTGCTACTTGTTAAGGAATTTGGAGAAGATCACTGAATTTGAGTACCGACCGAACGAATAATTAAATTAATGAGTAACCTCAAGTTTTATTTTTTCTTGAATATAGTTCTTCAGCTTGTTTTCAGACTCTCGTAACTTTGTTTTCGCTCTGTCAAGTTCCTTTCGGATAGACTCGTTTTCTTTCATCAAAGAAGATGATGACAAGGCTGAGACTTCCTTTCGGCGAGTTAGAAGCTCTGAGAGAAGGCTATCCTTCTCCGTAGCATGTTGAAGAATACAATCCTGAGTATGTTAACAACATTAGAGCAGACATACAAGCGATAAACTTGATAACTGACAAGAGCTTAAACAAGTACATACATCCATGGATTTCTTACAGCTTTCTAGACTAGACTTCATTCTCTGAACTTCGTCTCGTTGATCTAGGAACTGTTCATTTAACAGCTTCTGCACTCAATTCAGAGTATGTTAAAAAAGGAGAGCTGCTTAGAATTCAAGTGCCTAGGAACTATGGGATAAGTTGACATATCTACCTTCTCCAATTCAAGTCTGCTGATTTTCTCCATCAATTTTTTCGACATTTTTTCATGATCCCTAATCACACAACTGGATTGTGTTATATGCCCATAAGCAGACTGCTTTAATTCCTACAGACAGAACAATGGCAGACCGTTCAGAAATATAATACCTTATAAGAAAAACAAAATTCAGCCAGAAACACTACTATGGTACTAAGTCTGCATAGATAGATCTTTAAGCAAATATGGAAATAGTTCAAGTAATGCAAAATGGTTCATGACCGACAAAGTCGATGACAGCCATCCATCTAAATGTTTATTTGAGCAACATAAGGTAAACAACATATACACAAGTATCATCACATTCAACATCTGAATTGTCTAAGCATTTTATAATATATTGATGAAGCAATATCAATAATTTAGTAAAATACTCACTGGCAGTCAACTGAATTCCAAATCAGGGAGCTCGTTAAACCAAATGACATGATTAATCGATGGAGTATGGAGATACTATTATGACCAAGAATCATACAGTTACGTTTTCTGCAATCACGGAGAGATTCTGAAAGAGTTCTTCAATGAAAGAAATAGCACTCTCTACTGAATGGGTCGTTTGATCCATCTGCACAGCTATTCCTTGAGTCTCCATTGACATGTTTCTGAGAAATTTGTATGCTAGTTCCTGGAGTTGCATCAAATGTTTCATTCAAGTACACAATCATGTCAATAAATCAGATTATAGCATCAAAGTGGAACAAGAAAATTCGAGAAGTGATTCAACATCCTAATTATGCACTGTACTAGAAAAAAAAACACTGCAAGTGGATGAGGATAAGAAAGTACTTGTTTGGATTTTTCATTAGTAGCCAGAGCTGCAAGCTTCTCATCAGCGGCTTTTGCTTGCTCTTGTGCCGCCAGAGCATTCTGCTGAAGCTGAAACCGGGCAAAAAACACATATATTATAAGAGTCAATCGATAACTGCAGGGAAAATATTCAAATCCATTCTAAATAGCTCACATCTGATGCAGGCATCATGGAGACATATAAAGATAATGCAAGGCAGGCGGAGCAAATGAAGTACAGACACCAATGCATGTAATACACATCTTTCTGCATATCGGCTTACTGTTTGAAGAGCATATAGTGTTAAAGAAAAAGGTGTCACCCATGATCAAAATCACAATGATCCTATATGTTTTTTAGCTAAACAGATAGTAGAACAGCTTTACTCTTTTGTATTTGTGCCCTAGAATTTAAACCCAAAATATGGGATTTTCAGATGCTCTTACTTTTCCTACAGAAAACGTGTGCCAATGGGTAAGTAAGGTCTGCTGCTTTCTCTTTTTTGGACGATTAGTTCATGGCAATTTTGATTATCACCAACAGTATGCCAATATCAAGGAAATAACCTAATAATGTTTAATACGTTGATGTACAGCTTGAGCTTGGTTCTTTAACTATCTAGTGCTCATGAATCTAGACCGTCCACTGGGGTTGCAGATTCAGGGGCGGGTGCGACTGACTATGCCAGACTGTGTCAGTTCACCGAGTCATTGCTCGAGCTCGCCATCGTAGGCAACCTCTCAACCAAGCCTTCCTGCTTGCGCGCCTCCAGCACAAGTGCGTAACCTCGTAATTGACGTCAACTAGAACCCCTTCCTCAAGTTCTTCCTTGGTATTTCTGCCATCATGCTCAGCAAGATCCCCTCCTCCAAGCTCTTCAGCATCCTTCCTGCCGCGCTCACCACGACTGACAAGAAGATGGTGGTCATCGACGAGGGTTGTCTGCTGTCCATGGCATCACTCTCGACATGCCCCTTGCCGCCCTGAGGACTTCCTCCGGTGGTGGTTCTTAAATTAGTTAGTGCAGACATGTTGATAAATATCTGTAAGACTGTAACCACTCTGTCCTTACGCCTTCGCATCACACACAAGACGCAATGACCGAACCAAATCTTGGTTTTCTTGTAAAAGGCTTTTAACAGCAAGTTTTAACGGAATCAGTCAGCACAAGACAGCGTAGGATTTAAACTTTGAAGTCCTGCTGTTTCATCATCACACTGTTAAGAGTTGTGCATACTTTCCATGTAGTAGCCGTGTATTTTCCCTCTCGTGTAAGAGTTTTCGTGCATACTCCCACACCTATATATGTATGTATGTACTGGGCAGCACACTATTTCCATATATATCAGCTTATGGCCTCATGGAAATACAAGTTGTGTATCTACTAACATGCACATTGCAGTCTTTGCACAAAGTATCAAACTGTGTATTAACAGAACAAGTCTGACAAGACAACAAGGGTATCGTGCACCAAAAGGAAATAACATGTCAGATGTGTTTTTTAACTATAATAATAGTAGTAGTGTAAGATAATTTACCTCTTCATACTTCTCACTGAAAGACGCCTTCTGCTGAGTTGCCAACTCCAGAACATCGTCCAAGTTATTTTGAATCAAGCCCTTCTCTAACTCCAGCAAGTTGACCTACTTGCGAATTGGGATTTAGGACATACTTGCTGGAAATACATTTGAGCGCATTACAGAAAAAAGACTACACCTGGTCTTGAAGTTGTTTAATGACAAGAATTGCTTCAGACTCTCGAGCAGATAAGCCATTAGGCTTGGTAATTTCCTGACATAGCATGGCATCTTTCCACTCATTAGGGTCTTCGGGTGATTCAGGTACTAATCTCACAGTTTGTTCTTGACCTGATTTCTTCTGTCAAGACGATGTATTTGAACAATTCAGAAAATATGTGCAATAAAAATTGTGTTGATGCCTTCTTAATCAAGCTTCAATGATGATAGGTTGCATTAATAAAAAAAGTGAGAATCTATCACCGTTGTATTTGGCTTTCTTCTGCTGGTAACATTCAACAAAGCATGTGAATCAGGCAGAGAAACATCCTCATTCGATAAATCACTGAATGAACAACCATAAGCAGAAGGCTCGCTGCGCTGGCATAGCTATCTTGCATTAGCTCTTCAAAACGCGGGGGCATCTCCATGTTAAGCTCGCCGCAGCTTCTTGCAGAGCCCTGTTCGACAGGTTCTGGAACCTGGATATGTTTAGAGATGCTCAAAAGATATCCTATCAATATATGCTGTCTTCATTTTTTGGACAAAGTCTAGTAGTTAACTCAACGTGAAAAGAAATACTCTCTGTCCCATAGTATAAGATGTTTTAGCAAGCTGTTTTAACTTGCCAAAATGTCTTATAATATGGGACAGAGGGAGTATAGAACATGACCATTTATAGAAGTATGCCATGTATACATATAAAGCGCCAAAAAAAGGAATATCACATCCGTAATCTTTCACATGACCTAAAGAAGACGAGACCACTAAACACAAAGTACCCAAAAGAAGCGCATCCAGTTGAATACTTGCTGTAGTTTTTTTAACATTTCATAGATGATATAACAATAAGTCCATGATGTTATTGCTATGGCAAGAAAAGGAATAATGTGCCTTAAGATTTTCAGAATGCTGAATTCAACATGTTACAATATAATATACCTCAGCATCAAATTGCCTAGACAGGGGTCGAGCACACCATGTTTGCCTTCTTTTGTTCTGTTTAAGAAACAAACATAAATTATCAGAAGTAGGTATGTATTGTTGTTCCGCTGTCAGAAGGAGACAACTTGTTGTGGCCATTTGTCTACGGATTGCGCAACAAATTGTCAGTGGAAATGAATGTAATGGGCCGGAACTGATAGAAAGAATCACTGAGGAACCATGAGATTCATAAATATTTAATTACTGGTACAGATTAGATAAAGGAAATGTGTACTAACCTTACTAGAAACAACAACCCTGTCATCTCTATCTGAATTTAAAACCAACGAACTAAGATTTTCAATTTTCTTTGCTTGCTGCAACAACCTCTTCTCGCGTTGCTCTTTAGCTTTCCTTTCCTCCTCCAATTCTAAAGCAATTCTCTCCTTTTCTAGTTCACTCTGAAAATGCTAACCAGATTATTTACACACTATCCCCATAACCAATATTAGAGATAAGGTGCGCTTATCAAACAGAAAGGAGACCTGAAGCAGTGTGTTCCTCAAATTCAGAACGTCATCATCCCAGTGCTCACTTTGAGAGTTCTGTGGCCACAAGTACATGTTTTTTCAGGTTCAAGATGCATCGACTTAAACATAATTTCTTGAATGCATACCTTAAGTTTTGCTCTAAGTTCCTCTATTTCTTTTCTTTGGCGTTTTAACAGAGCAGCATCCGTCAAAATCTGTACTTGCATAAATACATACAGAGTATTAGAGTAAAATACTAAAATATATGCATTATAACCCCTTAGGCAGAAAAGCTAACTTCATTGACTTTAAAGAAAAATGGCATTACCTCATTTACTTCTGCACAATTTGTAACACGCAATGCCCTACTGGCAAATTGTAAGCTGCTTTTAGTCTCATCTGCATGGATCTATAATACGAAATTACGAAAAAGAAATATTCTGAGGAGCATATGACAAAAAATGAAACACCAAGAACAAATGTTAAGAATAACTAATTGCACCGCTTCTTTTAAAGTTTTTTCGAATATCCAACTACTGTAGTATATCTTAACATAGTTTTAGAATATTCACATCACCTTAGGAGCAGATCATTTGAGCAGCACGAAGTAAGTAGATAATCATTAAGTCAAAATGGCTACTAAAAAACTAGTAAAATCTTTCATCCTCTAAACAAACGGAGTTCTATCCACTGCACCACCAAAACAATACACACATAAGTAAAATAGGTGTCCATTTCGAACTTACAGAAGAGTACCAATGTCTTTAAAGACTATCTATCGCACGATGTAGTCCATCACCTAGTTTTCTCCACTTAAAACAATGGGAATTATAAGTATGAATTTTCTTTAATGCAAGCGTTGTGAATATCAAGTTTCCCTTGTGTAAAAGGGTTACCATATACTAGCCTACCAGCTGCAACCCATAATCCTAAAACTACCATTATGTTATTATATGGTGTTTTACACTGATATTTGTGAATCCCCCACAAATCGTATTGTAATTAATGGTATTATTGCAAGTTCTATGTTCACCAGCAAGCCACATGAGTACAGTTTTTTTCTCGAGAAAACACGAATACTTTACGTTTCTTTTCATTGAACAGAAAGGGAGTTTAGCAGTACAGGCCTCCAAGGAGGAGGATATAGAATGATCTACGATGAGTACATGACCTACATGACAAGGTAACCAGTGAATGACCTACCATGCAATACCTAAAATTGCAAGGGAGTCCATTTTCATGACCAAGAAGGATGTCATGATAATCATAACGTCATTTCCATCACCATACGATTAACCAGCAAGAAAAATAAACAATTGAAAATACAATGGCAATGCACAAGGATGAATATTTTGTAGTTCTGTCCAAATATGCACTGAGTGAGAAAGACAAACCGAGCAGTATCTGTATCCTACCTCAAATGCGAAGCAACATAGGAACCAATCAATAAGAGATAGAGATGTTTAAATAGCATACCTGCGCAAGTGTTATATTACAAATGATGGCTGTGTTAGCATTTCCACCGAGAGCAGGTTGCAGTATCCTTGTCAACTTACTATCTCGGTAAGGAACATGCCCCCTGATTATGAAATACATTAACTAAATGAACCCCAAAGGGGAAATCAAATCAGCTTGAGTCGCTAGTTCAGATGTTTCTAACTTACCCCTGGCCCTTTACACCTTCACTTAATTTCTTGATTACCGTACCGAGAGTCATTAGGCTTTTATTAATATGGGAACCCTCCTTGAGTCTGACACCCTCTGCACCAGTCTTTGCAGCACGTTCTGAACCAGCTAAGTCTACCAGGTTCTAAAATGTAGAAAAAATATATTAATTGCAAAATAACAAAGCAAAGCAGAACGGACAATAATCGAAATAAGTACCACCCTCAGTCCAGGATAGATGATGTTTTAGCAAGTAAGTTTTGGTTTGTGTTGCTGTTTTGTTTCGATGCAGCATTTTCAGTTAGATACACATGTTGATTCCTTATTGATAGGTGTGTAAAAGAGAAGTGCCATTGTGTATACATAGAAAAATAGGCAAAAACTGAACCAATATTTCATCATGTGTTCAGTGTATGAAGCTAAAACAAGATGTAATTCGGACTAAACTTAATACTAATTAAGGGTGAGCATTGTGTGTACCAGGACAGATACTCGAACAGCATCACAAGAATCTCCTGCCTCGATTTCATCAGCCTTTTCTCGACTCTCAATAACCTGAGTAACTTGTGGCATAAGATGTATATACATATATTTTTTGATATTGCTTGTAGGACAGTACAATCAAATCAAGACATACCATGCGAAATATGGTATGAGAACGGCTGCTATAGACATTCATATTTGTCTCCCCAATATGACGGTGGGCTGCAGTTTCACTAATAATTATGAAAAGGGAGGTTATAAACTAACTGAGATTAGTAGTAAGTAACTTACATTCTCCGAACGACACAAAATCCAAGACTTGTTCAGGATAGGTTACAATTTCCTCTCTCAAACCAGCAACATATATGCCTCTCTACAAATAATATATCAGCAGAAAATCCTAAAAAAAGATACATGCTATTTAGAGTAGTGCTGTTATTTGACTAATAATGAAATATTTACCTCGTAATTCTCATGAATCTGCAATTTTCTATGTTCTGGGACAAGAAGGTCATTTATCTCTTCATTATAAATCTCCATATAAGACATGCGAACAAGAAATTCTCTGTCTATATGCTAAGAATTGTAAAAAATAGGTCAGACCAAATTATGCACAATAGGCACTGAAAACTATAAGCAAAGCCCCATAAATAGTGCATAATGTATGAAGGAGATCTCTTATTAACCACGGTCGTTAAGAGTATTTTAAACAGCTTTACAATAATATCAATCAAATCTCATTAGCTTCTAAGAATAGTTACATCTGAACTTCTTTACACTAAAAATACATCGACATAATAAATAATCAAGTAGAGAACATGTCATAACTGACAACCGGTCAGATCCATACATCTCACTTCATTCTCATATATAGAATACTTAAAGCACAATATGGACGGAAAAAAAGAGACATGCTAAAAAAACTACAAAAAAGCAAAACATTAGCCCATTAATCTGGTGAAAGCTTCTACATATAAATGAACCACAGTTATTAGATCTTCATTCGACAGACACAACAAGCAGATGAGCATGATTGATGATTGTTTCTACGCAGATCACAACTGCAGATCTTGGTAACTAATAATTAATCTGCATGCGACCTTAACTCTAGATTAAAAGACTCTCAAATAGGTAAAATATTCTGCCTGCAAAGTGCAAACAAACATGCACCGTGGAGTCCCATCCAATGTGTTTCTCCACAGGTGTGTTCTCCCCTTTTTTCACCTTCCGAAAAAGAATCTCATGCAGCAGACTTGGTGCGGGTCATGAACTTTCTAAATTCACGGGTCTCAAGATATTTTAGATACTAGTGAATAGTGATGGTTCACCAAGCTCATCAGTCATGACAATTGACATTATTTTTCTAACTGCACCTAAACACCATCCGCATTAATTTCTAGATGTACTGCACTCAAACTACCAACTGGCTAGCGATCTGAACTTAAATTTTGCATACTGATACCTTGTGCAGATGACCGGCCAACTGCATTTACAACTACCCGCTCACTGTCTGAACTTAAATTTTGCGCCAGTCATAATATGGTATCATTCTCAACAGATATCACAACTATACATGAATGTGTGTGTTTAATAAACTAAAGATGACTCAACATCTTCCGCACAATTGTGCAAGTTGCATACCATAAGAAATGACAATTGCACAACAATAGATGGCTAAATGTAATAGTTATCTATTTGTTGTAAGCTATGCACAATACAAAGTAATCAGAACAAAGACTGTCTCCTGAGTAATGGAACACCTCTTGTATGGTTCGAAATAGATCATGAACCGCAAGCGGTATTATTCCAGGCTCATCGGCAGATCCTCTCATTGTATAGGTTTTTCCACTGTTAGTCTGCCCGTACGCGAAAACAGTGCCTGTCATTCATACAAGGAAAGGGACCAGACACTCAGGGCTAAGCTAGAACGAATTTCCAACCTTAGAGGAATTATTCCAGTGATCAGAACTCGAAGTTGTGGACATGTAATGTTTACCGTTGAACCCTTGCACGGCAGAGTCGACGATGTGCTTGGTGCGGGCCCCGTACACGTCGGCGGTGTGGCACTCCTCGCTGAAAATTTCGTCTGCGAGAAGGAAATAACCCGTCGGTAAGGCCGCGAGCGCGAGGCCTCAAGCGGCGGGCGCGAAGGGAGGGTGGGGGAGCGGATTCCTCACCGAACTCGAAGCGGGTGGAGGGCTGGGCCGTGAGCGCGACGGCGTTGCCGGAGACCCGCCACGGGCTGCTCTGCGCATCCTCCGCCGAGAGCGGCCGCGCGCGCACGGTGACGTGGATCCGATCCATCGCCGGCGGCCGCGGCGGGGTCGGAGGAGTCCGCCGGCCCGGAGCCGCGGTGGGGTTTGATTTGGGGGTTTCGGCTGAGAGGCGAGAGAAAAAAAGCGAAATGGGGAGTTCAATTTCGTGGGTGTCCCGTGTCCGCAGCCACTCCATCCGTGTGGCCACTTTATATTTCTATGACCAACTTTGATCATTAATTTTGCCAACAAAATCTGAGTTATATACCACAACATTTCAAAAAACTTTCTAGTGATATATTTTTTATGAAGTATAACTAGTTCCTTTTACTCCCTCCGTTTTTATATACATGGCCACAAACTCACATTCCAGATACCAAGGTGAAAAAATTAGACTGATCAATGCTTGCTTAAACCCTTGGCATAGCAAACATGTTTAACCTCATTTGCCGGATTAATAAATGGGTGCATGCAGCTCTTTTTTTCTACTGGCTCTCACAGCCGCATGCATGCAAGCATGTAACGGTGATTGGGTTGGTCAATAAATGTCATCAATTCCTATTTCATAGCAGGGAATCGTACGAGAAAATCGTCATTAATTTTACCTCGGTTAGTGTTTGTGGCCTTGTATAGAAGAGAAAATGTATATTTGGTAGTGGACTTGTATTTAAAAACGGAGGGAGTACCAAAACTAAAAGTCAAAGTTTGACATGAAAAACGAAATGGCCATGTATATAAAAACGGAGGGAGTAATTTCAGCTTCCCGGTCGTCGCTCCGTCAGGAAGGAAGGGAAGTGAGCAAAAAAGGTTGGTCCCCTGAACTTTTTTTCTTTGAAAAAATCGCCCATTGGCATTTCGGGAGCCCGTGGATGCTATTATACTATACGCCCGCCTGCACTGGTTAGCGCCGAAATGTGCACCTCAATTCCTTCGTCGCGCAATTAACTGGGCCGACCCAGGACGAAGAAGATCACGTGACGATCTTGCCGTTGGCGGGGACGACACGGATAGCCACGATGTTGTCAGTCAGGCGAGGGATGGACCTCACTGTAGCCGGTAACAACGCGACTCACCGCCGCGGCGCTAGTGGAGGTGAGGACCGACCTTAACTTGGCTGGTGGGGGGTCAGGTGGGGAGCTCATCGGCGACGAGGAATTAGGGTTTGGGGTGTGGGGAGAATTCATCGGGAAGGGGCTTCAGAGGGATGCTCGAGTGGTTGGCGGAGGGTTTTTCATTTGAAAGCTAGTAATAGAAAGAAGAAAAACAAGATCACACTCCTACTGCCCCAATGGTACGTTTTGTAAAAATCAAGCTGAACTGGAGATAATGCCACGGGCTTTCTATGAGGATATATGTACAAGGATGAGGGCACCATTGGGATTGAGGAGGCTCTTTCCAATGTACATCAAAAGGTAACAAACGATATGAATGTTGATTTGAATCCTCCATATACTTTAGCGGAGGTGAAAACTGCCCTCTTCCAAATGTTTCCCACTGAGTCACCGGGGTCAGATGGATTCCCAATGCATTCTTCCAAATGTAGTGAACATATCAAAAATATTGTTATTCACATTCTCAAAGGAAATGATTCACCAAAAAATATTAACAAGACATTCATCGTTATTATTCCTACGGTATTGAACCGCACATATCTCTCTCCCAGACTAGACTTATAAGCTTGTGTGGGTGGTGTATAAAATTGCATCCAAAAGTTCTTGCTAATCGCGTAAGGAAGATTCTCCCATGGATTGTATCAGAAGAACAATCGTTTTTTGTCCCAGGTTGCCTAACTACACATAATGTCATTACTGCTTATGATTGTCTCTACTTTATGAACAAGAACATGACTAAGTGCAATATTTCTGGATATCAAAAACCGTATGATAGCCTAGAACGGGACTGCTTGGAAGCTATCATGAGGAGAATGGACTTCTCTTTTGCCTTTGTTGATACAATATTATGAGAGGGGTTAGTGTTGTTTAATGGTGCCCAAACAAAGGTGTTCAAACCTAGTAGGGGAATTAGGCAGGGGTCCTATATCTTCCTACCTCTTCTTATTGGCAGTCGAGGGACTGACGTGTCTTTTTAAGCATGCAATGGCACATGATGAGACGGGAGGCATCCAAATAGCAGCTATGCATCTAGCCTGTCCAGTAAGGCTGATCAATGAATAGCGGTGGAATATTTCGCCCAACCGCGGGATGTCGTGTTCACCACAGAGACTAGGCGTTAACTATCGTGCTCGGCTAAAGCTAGGTTTACGAAATAAGGATGGAATTGCAGGAAATAAAGTGATGTCTTTTTGCAGTTTTCGATTTAGAAATCACCACTAATATAAAAAGGCATAGACAGGGGTGATCCAACTAATCATGACCACACAACAATTAATCAAACGGTCTAGGGTAATCCTGACGGAGTACGGAGCGCGGAACGCAGCTGGAACACCGATCGATCTGCTCTGGAAAAAAAAACCTCCATCCCACTCCCACGAGGCCACGACGGCCACTCCTGCCATCCCGCCCGCCGCAACCACGCACGACGCGCCACCGGCCCCCACGCTCCACCTCCACGCGCATGGCGACCACGACCGACGCGCCGCTGGCTCCCACGCTCGACGCCCTCGCCAACGCCCGCCCGCCGCCGGACCTACTGCCAGACGTGCCGTCGGCCCAGCCTCCATCCCGACGACTGCCGACAACCCCGCCGGCCGGCGCAGCCACAACGCGCGCACCGCCGCCTGCAGGAAGACCCTGACCAACGACCGGGTCCGACGACACCGCTGGCCGTGCCGCCGGCCAGCCTCCGGGAACACACTGACGCCTACAATCTGTACACCATTCGACAAACTGCATCACGATTGAAAGTACTGAATAGTTTCCTCCCTATCACCAATTGCATGCTAAACTTGATTTCTTGATTTGTGTATCATCCTTAATTTGACTGAATACTTTCCTTCCTGTCATCAATTGCATACAAAACTTGATTTCTTGATTTGCATATCATCCTTAATTTGACTGAATACTTGCCTCCCTGTCACCAATTGAATACAAAACTTGATTCTTTATTTGCATATCATCCTTAACTGTTAGTTTTTTTGTGAACTCAAAAAAAATTGGGACTCTTTCAGGGAGGTATTTTCGTTTGGATTCTTCTTGCCGCCACAAATGTAGTCATCATATTTATACATACAGAGCTATTCCATAAGTGAACGAAAATATTTTTTACTCCCATTGTAATCATTTGCCAAAGAGGTTTTAAACCACAATCATGATCGCTCCAATTTATGTCTACCGTGCTATTACAATTTGCAGGGACGCACTATTGTTCAGTAATTTGCTGGGAGGCACTATTCATTTGCAAAAAGTATATCATCTTCGAACCATAATCCACATGAGGACATAACCAACGGGAAAACACAAGGTAACTGCCAACAATTTGCTGGGAGGCACTATTCAGGTCCTAATTGTGTCATATATGCATAACATAAGTATGACATCGAAGAAAATCCTAAAGAGGCTAAGAGGCAGAGGGATAAGGAGTATTATGCAAAAAGAAGAAGATAAGATTATGAGTCGTCAACGCCAATCACGTGAGCTTAAAAAGCAGTCATTGGCGACCGTAAATTTGAGTTATTGTAGCACGTACATGGTGAGCAGGATGTCTTTGCTTTCACGAATAGGCTCAGATACATGGAGAGCTCCAGGAGTTATGCACTTCTAGATATCTATGCTAATGCTTTATTGGTAAATGAGAGGCGGTGGGTCTGTAAGCCTATATAATGATCTATATGAGTTATGCAGCTGATAAACTTAATTTACGGTGGAAGCTTATTCATTATTTTTTCTTTATTAATCAAAATGATTGTTGCAGTTAATTTACGTCTATAATTGCATTTTCTTATGCCTTGCATTTTCTAATCGTTTTGCATGATGAAGTTTCAGTTTGCCAAAAGACATGGAACTCTATATCATTCAAGGTAAGCAACTGAACTTTTTTGTTCACTACTCTAAATTGCTGCCCAATAGTAGCTCCGCCAAGTGTGTCCTGGTCCGTCTCGACATCGCCATCTTCCGAACCTCTTGCCGCCGGACCAGCAGGCAAGTATGTCAAATCTGAATCCAGTGTACTGGTTAATCTTGTTTAGTCTAAACATGCTTACATAAAGTTTGTATTGCTTTAGTTCCTTTGCATTCTCATTATGACAAATTTACTTCTGTATATCTGAAAAACAGATTTGATGACACAAATGCAGGAGCTTACAAAAAGAGTATGACTAATATTGATTTAGACATGAAAAACATGTTTGATATTGTTATCAAGAGACAATATCTGCCAGTGCTCTTCACTCTGCCCAATAAATTGAATAATTAGCCAGCTTTTTTTCCATACCTCTATCTGCTCAGGATTTACTTGACATCATCATTCATCTTGCCTCAAACACCTTTGCCATACTAATACAGGACAAATGGATATGCAGTTTGCAAACGGGGAGATATTCTTCTGCAGGTTTTTATAAGCTAATGTTTAATGGGCTGCTTGTGTCGCCCCTTCAAGAAGCTTTGGAAATGGAAGAGTTTGGCCAAACAAAAGGTGTTTGGTTGGTTATTACTTGTGGATAGGCTAAACAATAGCGACATGATGGACATAAAAATTGGCATTTTGACTCTCGAGTTAACCGTGAGATGTGTTCTAGGAGGATTTGAGAAACAAGTGAATATTATATTCTTTAATTGTTCTTTTGTTCTTCATCACTTGGTCTTCCATATTTTGTTAGCTTGTTTTAACGAAAATCATACAATACACGGCTCACATACGGTTTCCTGTTAAAATTTTTTTTTTTTTGCATTAGTTGACACGTGCATTGCACGTGCACTGTTACTAGTTAACACTAAACAGAGAAACGAATATGTAAAGACACACAAGCACTAGCATACAACAAAGATTGGGACAGAAGCAAGTTTGAGACATGGATAGAGAAACAACACAAGGAGCAGATTTGAAACAACAGTCACGTTCACATGTAATGGACAACAGCAGCTCGAAAATACAAAGGTTTATAGAAGCACAATGACATTCACATCACAGGAGATGAAACCAGTCACGAACAGGAATAAAAAGCACATGTACAGAAACAACTAAGGACTGAAATCAGGTTCACAAGTGACAGAATTACACACACAAGCACATGTATTTATTCAGAAATAAAGAGATAGAGCTAGAGGGATGGATTGGAGCCACAACCCAAGTGAATCTTCAGGTCGTTTTGCACTTGGGCAAGAACAGCAGCAGCACATGAGGTGGAGGTAGAGCAGCAATAGGTGTTGAGGAAGAGCAGAACAGCAGGAGGCGTCGGAGGAGCAGCAGTAGGGGTCGAGGAAGAGCTTCAGGTCGTGGAGATCTTGAGGAATACCAGCAGCAGCAGAGATCAAAGGAAGAGCAGCAGGGGGATCGAAGGAAGAGCAGGTTCAGGTCGCCGTCGTCTTCGTCGCTTGCGCTGGGTTGGTGTCGAGCAGCAGGTGTCGCAGGGCGGGGGTAGAGCAGCAGCTTGTGATGTAGGGGAGCGGCGTGTGGTGGCTTGGTGGCTCGCCGTCGCGCCCGGCCTGGCCGCGGCGGCGGCCGGTGATGGAGCAGCACGAGGATAGGGGAAGAGAAATGCCAGGCCTGCCTCACGATGGAAGCTGCCTGCTCCTTTTCTTCTTCGATCTGATCCAGTTCTTTTGCAGCTTGGTCCCTCCACTTCTCTACTTTCTGCACAAGATCATCCCTGCACCTTTCTATTCAGGACCTCCCATGTTTAGTGGTTGTTGCTAGCAGATCCTTGGACAGCTTTAGTGTAGCAATTTGGTGCCTTTGCGCACCAATCCTGCAAATATGACAGCCAAGCTGTAAAGTAGCTTATGAAATGATGTATATTTTCTTTACTACTATTTCAGTGGCACAATTGATCAATAAAGCTTCAAATGTGAGTGAATTATGTTAATAAACATGCTTGTAATATAGGTACAAATGCCACTGATCAAATCCCCCACACTTAAACCTTTGCTTGTCCTCAAGTAAAGCTGATTGGAAATCAATTTACAACAACTGAAAATGAACAGTGACCTTTCTTGAAGATATATGGTTCCATGTGGTTATGACTCATTTCTAGGTTTAAACTTATGAATTGCGCATGACAAATTTAGAATGAGATTTCAGTAGAACTTTCAAGTGCTTCAAAATTTAAAAACATTGAACTACTAGGATACTTTACAAGCAATAAAGTTAAATAGCATGATCCAAACAATAGCCAGAATGCAAGGATGTAAATGCTGAGTTAGTGCTTCACCTGCTACAGTTCCAGATAATATAGTAGGCTAATGCTGCAAATATGCATAAGTTAGAAAGTTAGGGTTTAAACAGACACTTGTTTCTTAAGTTACTGCGTCACAAGCTACCGATCCAGGGATCATAGCTTGCTAATGCATAAAGGATTGTTACTTCAAGATTTCCTCAAAATCTTCATGTTAGTGCTTCACATACCACCGATCCCGAGAACATGGTATGCTAACGCTTGAATTATTGCAGTTGTTAGTAGTTAGTTGGTTCATGAGTTAGTGCTTCACATGTCACCGATCTAGAGAACATGACATGCTAATGCAAAAATGTTAAGTAGAGAAGGCTACTAAGAGGATCATGGTATTCAGCTTTAAAACAGAATTGAGCATCCTAGAAATTCAACTATTTTAAGCAGAGAAGCAGAAGAAATTGGTGACTGAATATTTCGTTCTAAATGCATATCTTGCATTACTCATAAGCCAATCCTAAGAAAGATTCATAACTACATGAAAGCTTATATACAGAAGATCAATCACTGAAATTTTTCACATGATGCAATAATCGATTTTCAACTTTTTTGAAATAATGCAACAGAACTAGGAACATGCAATCAAATGAATCTCCCCCACACTTAGAATTTACACTTGTAGAGATAATTAGTTGGGGTAAGAAACAGCTCACCGGGCACATATTGTAGCATCTCACAACCTTCTGCGTCCTTCTCCTATTCTTCATGCTCTCTTCACTCTTCTCCATGCTCCACTCCAACCATTGTCCTCAACACCATACCATGAATCCACCAGGATCCCATGGGATGTCGACTCGCACCATGTACAACCACAATGAGAAGTGCTCAAGCAAAATCCTGAAAGTACAACCACACAAAGACAAACTTGCACAAGTGATAGGGTTTACACCCACTAGATCATCAATTGAGTAACCAATAATGTAAGTATAGCAATAAAGCACATGGTGATAATGAATGGCATTCGGATGTGTGATGTGAGCAATATTAAAGCATGCATCCTTAGGCAGAATTTTAGCATTTGAATTATTTATGTCCTCATAAGCATCATAAGCAATGTCACAATCAGGCTTTTTATGATCAAAATTCAGCAAGTCATTTTTCAGTTCTTCCTTTATTGATGGTATATCATGAAGTGCAAGGTAATGGCAGGAGGTTCACAAGGAAACATGTCATCAAGAGGGTTAGATAAACCTGTTTCGTCATGCTCTTGTATGACAGCATCCTTGACCATCTCTTCTTTATCTCCATCTTGAATTGCAGCAGCTTCTTTATCCTCTAGAACTAGAATTTGGGATTTCTCTTCCTCTGAACTATCAATAGCTGGCTCATCTGTATGTGAAGGTATTGAAACCTCACATGTATCAAGAAGAATCTCCGGAGCACTCAGCTCTAGCTCGAGCTGCGATGAGACGATGTTGTTGAGCTTCATGTTTTCCTCAATCTTCTTCATCTCCGCTATCAGATCTCTCCCATCCTTAATCTTCTTCATTTCTTGAATTAGGACTGGCCTCAAAGGATCATCATCAGCAGTCCACGTGTACTCAAGGCACAGCAAACTGAGCTTCTCTGTATCATCAAAGTCGCTTGTCAGCCCTTGCACTCGAGGTGTTGTTGGCTGACCAAACAGAGGACCATTTAACTCTGCTGGAAACATCTCTTGGTGCTGAGGTACTTGAATGGGAGCTGAATAAAATTCTTGTGGTGAACAATTGCTCTCCCCTTCGTAACTAAATCCCTGCATATGATAGCTAGAAGGAAATGATGAGATCTTAGGGCTGTTGTTCCTATTTGTCATATTTGGGTTCTCAGACCATCCAGGAGAATAATTGTTATGGTATGAACCATGCTGTTGAGCAAAGTTCATACCAGAACAATCTTGAGTGGGAGAATAACCACGCTGACAATCAGCGGGTGTATGGCCGTCAATACCGCAAATCTGACATATAGGGACAACAGGAGAATAACCATTGGAATAAGGATCATAATAGCTAGGCTCATCCTCTAAAACTATACCTTGCTGTCGCGCTAATTCATGCAAAGCTTGATCACACGTTCTTGAAGGTTTTCCATACCATTAGTGCAACCAGTCACATATCCGTGGCAAGCTGAATAGAAAGCCATCTCCAAGGTGAGAATGGTTCCACTCCAACCTGCACAAAACAAAGAAGAAACAAAGAGAAACACAGAAAATAACTAGAACAAGGGTTAGAGGTTAATAATATTCACAAAAAGCAAACAAAGACCTAGTCTATAGCCTAACTCAATTGTTCGACGCTAGTCCCCGGCAACGGCGCCAAAATGATCAATGAATAGCGGTGGAATATTTCACCCAACCGCGGGATGTCGTGTTCACCACAGAGACTAGGCGTTAACTATCGTGCTCGGCTAAAGCTAGGTTTACGAAATAAGGATGGAATTGCAGGAAATAAAGTGATGTCTTTTTGCAGTTTTCGATTTAGAAATTAACACTAAACAGAGAAACGAATATGTAAAGACACACAAGCACTAGCATACAACAAAGATTGGGACAGAAGCAAGTTTGAGACATGGATAGAGAAACAACACAAGGAGCAGATTTGAAACAACAATCACGTTCACATGTAATGGACAACAGCAGCTCGAAAATACAAAGGTTTATAGCAGCACAATGACATTCACATCACAGGAGATGAAACCAGTCACGAACAGGAATAAAAAGCACATGTACAGAAACAACTAAGGACTGAAATCAGGTTCACAAGTGACAGAATTACACACACAAGCACATGTATTTATTCAGAAATAAAGAGATAGAGCTAGAGGGATGGATTGGAGCCACAACCCAAGTGAATCTTCAGGTCGTTTTGCACTTGGGCAAGAACAGCAGCAGCACATGAGGTGGAGGTAGAGCAGCAATAGGTGTTGAGGAAGAGCAGAACAGCAGGAGGCGTCGGAGGAGCAGCAGTAGGGGTCGAGGAAGAGCTTCAGGTCGTGGAGATCTTGAGGAATACCAGCAGCAGCAGAGATCAAAGGAGGAGCAGCAGGGGGATCGAAGGAAGAGCAGGTTCAGGTCGCCGTCGTCTTCGTCGCTTGCGCTGGGTTGGTGTCGAGCAGCAGGTGTCGCAGGGCGGGGGTAGAGCAGCAGCTTGTGATGTAGGGGAGCGGCGTGTGGTGGCTTGGTGGCTCGCCGTCGCGCCCGGCCTGGCCGCGGCGGCGGCCGGTGATGGAGCAGCACGAGGATAGGGGAAGAGAAATGCCAGGCCTGCCTCACGATGGAAGCTGCCTGCTCCTTTTCTTCTTTGATCTGATCCAGTTCTTTTGCAGCTTGGTCCCTCCACTTCTCTACTTTCTGCACAAGATCATCCCTGCACCTTTCTATTCAGGACCTCCCATGTTTAGTGGTTGTTGCTAGCAGATCCTTGGACAGCTTTAGTGTAGCAATTTGGTGCCTTTGCGCACCAATCCTGCAAATATGACAGCCAAGCTGTAAAGTAGCTTATGAAATGAAGTATATTTTCTTTACTACTATTTCAGTGGCACAATTGATCAATAAAGCTTCAAATGTGAGTGAATTATGTTAATAAACATGCTTGTAATATAGGTACAAATGCCACTGATCAAAGGCTACCGCTGCTGATGTCGTTTGGATGAAAGAAGTGCTCATCAAATATTGCAATGCCTCGGGGCAAAGGATAATCAGGACAAATCATCTATATTTTTCGCCAAGAAGTGTGATCTTGGAGGTTCAGAGTGAGTCACCAAATGAGATTTTTTTTTTGGTTTACCTTTAGGTCTTGGGCGCTCAAAAAATGGTGCTTTTGGTTATCTTAAAGATATAATTTGGAAACGAGTTCATGGTAGGGTGGAAAAGTCCCTCTCGGGTGGGAGAAAGGAAATCTTGATTAAATCTTCGATACTAACAATACCTACATACTCCATGGCTTTGTTCAAACTTTTGAGAGGTTTATGTGAGCACATTACTTCCTTGGTTAGGAAATTCTGGTGGGGCAGCAAGCAAGGCCAACATAAGGTGGCTTGGATTTTGTGGGATTATATGACAATGCCTAAGTACAAATTAAGGAGGCATGGGTTTCCGAAACATCAAGGTTTTAAACCTAGCTCTCTTAGCTCGGCAGGTCTCGCGTATTCTTGCATATCCTCTTTCGTTGAGTGCTCGGATTCTCAAGGTTGACTATTTTTCTGAACATTGATGTGTTGGCGACGGAGTTGGGCTTCAATCCATCTCATATTTGGAGAACCTTTTCTGAAGGCAGAGATATGTTGAAGCTGGCAGTGATTAAAAGAATAGGAGGCGATCAGGGGACACAGATTTGGGATGAAAACTAGATCTCGAGGGATTTCCAACTCCATCTTATCTGCAACATATCCAATAACCCACCTGCCATGGTTTATGATTATATAAATTCAGCAATCGAGAACTTGGGACATTGCTAGGTTATAGGAGCACCTTATACCTACGGATGTAGAGGTAGTACAACGCACTCCGATCAGTAACGTGAGACAACTCGATTTTCGGGCATGACATATGATAGAGAGGGATATTTTTGGTACGGTCCACATACAAGATGATTATGGAAATTAAGAGGCAACGTGAGGTCTATTTTGACGGAAGATCATAGGCTGATTTGATGGACACGGGGGAAGCTTATTCATGAGGGTGATCAGCAGTCTCCACTGTCAACCCACCTATTCATCTCCCACTACCTCGTGGAACTAGCAACGACTTGGCCGAGATCAACCATATCTCCGAGGCCCGCCAGGCTGTGAGTAGGGCATGGACGTCATCGGGCAAATGGTTTTGTCGAATGCAATGTCGATGGGGCTGCTGGAAAACTTCAAAATCGTGGAGTTGTTCATGCCATATGTCGAACGGTGCTGGTATGTTCCTAGTCTGTGGTGGTTCTGGAGGGCATTATTAATCCAGAGGTCTTGGAAGCTCAAGCATGCGTGGGAGCTCTCAACCTGGTTGTTGATCTTCAAGTACGGAAGGTGCAGGTTGCCTCAGACTGCTTGGTTGTGATACAATATATCAATGGAGAACCGCCTCGATGAGAACATTATATAATTCTCAAGGAGATTTCTGCTTAGAAAGTTGTATTCCAGATGGCCTGTTCCGGCCAAGAACGGCTTAAAGCAAATAAGGAGGGTCATCGGTTATAGCTCGTATGGCCACTACCTTAGATATTGGCTGGAATGTTTGGTTTATTTCCCCTCTTGCTGATCTTGCTATTCCTGTGAACACTATGATTAGTGATTAATAAAGCTCTGATCGTTGCGCTAAAAAGGAATGCAGGTGTAAAATAGATAAATGGAAAACACATGAACTTTCTCTAGAACCGGTTTGGAACATAAGGCGGGAAACATATGGACCTAATTAATTTTTTAACGTTACATTGCATTTTCTTAACAAATAAATTAGTGATATTATAGCCCACACTAGAATATAGCCTCTGTGACACAATAAGTACCAACCAACAAAAGAATGCCAGTGAGCTAAATTTCCACTTCTTACATATCTGTGGAAACATCGGAGCACGTTGTGAGCGGTGAAGCTTCTCAACACTACGGGAAAACTGTTAATTCCCGACGGCCTTTCATATGCCGACGGCATTTTTATCGGGGCCGTCGGCATATAAGGCATATCCCGTGGGTATTTTTAATGGCCGTCGGCATACAGAAACCGTCGGCATATAGGAGCTACGCCGACGGTTTTCTTTCTGCGGCCGTCGGCATACCAAGGCTGTCGGTATATCGGAGTTACGCCGACGGTTTTTCTTTTAGGGGCCGTCGGCATACCATGACCGTCGGCATATGACCTGCCACGTGGCAGTTCTGTTCGTTTGTCTGGCGGAGGACTAACGCCGGCAGCTGTACGCCGACGGCTGCGTGTAGGAGCCGTCGGCATTTGGTTTTTACTTCCAAAATTAGTGTGCGGAGAAGGGGGTTCGAACCCTGTACCTTCAGCAAAGGTGGATTTGCTCCAGTAACCAACTAACCTGGCGATGATTCTTGTACAGACTCTATACACAATAGTACATATTCACGCATATTCAGCAGATACCAATGCACATTCGTTTTCTGGTGCCTACCTACATGCAGGGATCGAACCTTGGACCTCAATATTAATTCGGTGCACTCGGCTAACGTCTCGTTGGCAAAGTTCAGTATAAGTACAGGATACCTAACATGTTGCATGCCAAATGCATAAATAGTGTTAGCTAGTTGGCTCGGTGGCTTTATTTTTTGCACCATATTTTTTCACTTTCCCCCACACTACGTCACGTACAATGACACATTGCGATGGATTTCCATTTTTTATTTCTTTTGAATTCTTTATGTTGATTTCAAAATGCGATCAAAATTGACGACATGACCGTTCTAAGTTAGGGGTTGAATCTTGCCAAACTTTTGGTGTATCTCTGATTAAATAACTTTTTGTGTACCTGAAAATGATTTTTAACAAAAATAACGAGCAAACTACGAGGCAACTGTAGTTCAAATTTGACCCGTTTCCAGCTCTTTGTGAATGATTTTTTTGAAAAGTTTGTAAAAACTCATGTTTATTATTTTCCCTAGAAACTAGTACACATAAAGGGACTCCATGCCAAAGGATTTCTTTTTTTGAGTATTTTTTCACTTTCTTTGCTTTTTTCGAAAACATTGTCAAAATGGCCGCCATGACCATTCATTGAAAGGGGACGAATTTTCCAAAGCTATCGATGGTTCTGTGATATAATCACTACTTGTGTATCTTAAAATGATTTTTGTAAAAATATCAGAGCAAACTATCACACAGTTGTAGTTCAAATTTGAATTACTTTTGAAAAATCGGCATAAAGTCATTTAAATGGGCGAAATTAGGTAGAATGCGAGAAAATTCCTAATACTTGGGTATTATCCATCACATATGGACTACTTTGTGTGATAATTGTAAGGGTTACAATTTGCACCATATTTTTTGTAGTTGCTTCACAAAAAAAACCCATTTTTGGCACTTAGAAAATGAAAAATGATATTTCTAAAAATCATTTGACAACTCAATTTGGCAACATTGTTTCCCATACCAAGATACACCTATGTGTCAAATATGGGCACTTTATCACAAACTATGCCATGAGAATGGCCATAACTTGGTCATTTGGTTTGAAACCTATACATGTTTATAGATGATAGACCTTTTTGTGAATGATTTTTTTGAAAAGTTTGTAAAAACTCATGTTTATTATTTTCCCTAGAAACTAGTACACATAAAGGGACTCCATGCCAAAGGATTTCTTTTTTTGAGTATTTTTTCACTTTCTTTGCTTTTTTCGAAAACATTGTCAAAATGGCCGCCATGACCATTCATTGAAAGGGGACGAATTTTCCAAAGCTATCGATGGTTCTGTGATATAATCACTACTTGTGTATCTTAAAATGATTTTTGTAAAAATATCAGAGCAAACTATCACACAGTTGTAGTTCAAATTTGAATTACTTTTGAAAAATCGGCATAAAGTCATTTAAATGGGCGAAATTAGGTAGAATGCGAGAAAATTCCTAATACTTGGGTATTATCCATCACATATGGACTACTTTGTGTGATAATTGTAAGGGTTACAATTTGCACCATATTTTTTGTAGTTGCTTCACAAAAAAACCCATTTTTGGCACTTAGAAAATGAAAAATGATATTTCTAAAAATAATTTGACAACTCAATTTGGCAACATTGTTTCCCATACCAAGATACACCTATGTGTCAAATATGGGCACTTTATCACAAACTATGCCATGAGAATGGCCATAACTTGGTCATTTGGTTTGAAACCTATACATGTTTATAGATGATAGACCTTTTTGTGAATGATTTTTTTGAAAAGTTTGTAAAAACTCATGTTTATTATTTTCCCTAGAAACTAGTACACATAAAGGGACTCCATGCCAAAGGATTTCTTTTTTTGAGTATTTTTTCACTTTCTTTGCTTTTTTCGAAAACATTGTCAAAATGGCCGCCATGACCATTCATTGAAAGGGGACGAATTTTCCAAAGCTATCGATGGTTCTGTGATATAATCACTACTTGTGTATCTTAAAATGATTTTTGTAAAAATATCAGAGCAAACTATCACACAGTTGTAGTTCAAATTTGAATTACTTTTGAAAAATCGGCATAAAGTCATTTAAATGGGCGAAATTAGGTAGAAAGCGAGAAAATTCCTAATACTTGGGTATTATCCATCACATATGGACTACTTTGTGTGATAATTGTAAGGGTTACAATTTGCACCATATTTTTTGTAGTTGCTTCACAAAAAAACCCATTTTTGGCACTTAGAAAATGAAAAATGATATTTCTAAAAATAATTTGACAACTCAATTTGGCAACATTGTTTCCCATACCAAGATACACCTATGTGTCAAATATGGGCACTTTATCACAAACTATGCCATGAGAATGGCCATAACTTGGTCATTTGGTTTGAAACCTATACATGTTTATAGATGATAGACCTTTTTGTGAATGATTTTTTTGAAAAGTTTGTAAAAACTCATGTTTATTATTTTCCCTAGAAACTAGTACACATAAAGGGACTCCATGCCAAAGGATTTCTTTTTTTGAGTATTTTTTCACTTTCTTTGCTTTTTTCGAAAACATTGTCAAAATGGCCGCCATGACCATTCATTGAAAGGGGACGAATTTTCCAAAGCTATCGATGGTTCTGTGATATAATCACTACTTGTGTATCTTAAAATGATTTTTGTAAAAATATCAGAGCAAACTATCACACAGTTGTAGTTCAAATTTGAATTACTTTTGAAAAATCGGCATAAAGTCATTTAAATGGGCGAAATTAGGTAGAAAGCGAGAAAATTCCTAATACTTGGGGATTATCCATCACATATGGACTACTTTGTGTGATAATTGTAAGGGTTACAATTTGCACCATATTTTTTGTAGTTGCTTCACAAAAAACCCCATTTTTGGCACTTAGAAAATGAAAAATGATATTTCTAAAAATAATTTGACAACTCAATTTGGCAACATTGTTTCCCATACCAAGATACACCTATGTGTCAAATATGGGCACTTTGTCACAAACTATGCCATGAGAATGGCCATAACTTGGTCATTTGGTTTGAAACCTATACATGTTTATAGATGATAGACCTTTTTGTGAATGATTTTTTTGAAAAGTTTGTAAAAACTCATGTTTATTATTTTCCCTAGAAACTAGTACACATAAAGGGACTCCATGCCAAAGGATTTCTTTTTTTGAGTATTTTTTCACTTTCTTTGCTTTTTTCGAAAACATTGTCAAAATGGCCGCCATGACCAATCATTGAAAGGGGACGAATTTTCCAAAGCTATCGATGGTTCTGTGATATAATCACTACTTGTGTATCTTAAAATGATTTTTGTAAAAATATCAGAGCAAACTATCACACAGTTGTAGTTCAAATTTGAATTACTTTTGAAAAAGCGGCATAAAGTCATTTAAATGGGCGAAATTAGGTAGAAAGCGAGAAAATTCCTAATACTTGGGGATTATCCATCACATATGGACTACTTTGTGTGATAATTGTAAGGGTTACAATTTGCACCATATTTTTTGTAGTTGCTTCACAAAAAACCCCATTTTTGCACTTAGAAAATGAAAAATGATATTTCTAAAAATACTTTGACAACTTTCTCCGGTGTTCATGGTTTCAGACACGACATATGTGTCAAATATGAGAACTTCTAAAAAATGGTGGTTCAAATTTTGCAACAATGATTCACACAAAATAATCCATTTTTGTTACTCAAAAAATAAAAATAAAAGAAAAGAAATACGTTAAAAAAAAGGGAGGCAGACAAATTGGGCCGGCCACCAAACCCCACCTGCAGCCCAACCAGCCCAAGCCCACCTACGCTTGACCTAATCCCCACTCGCACATCAACACAAGCCACACTACACCACACAACGCACGCACACCCTCCTCTCTCCCTCATCCTCCCCCGCGCCGCCAGTCTCCACCCCCCTTGATCTGCTTCCGCGTCGCCAGGACAGCGCCGCCGTGGCCGGGCCCGGCGCCCCGAGCTCCTCCCCCTAGACGTTCACATCTTCACCACTCCCAGTCCCTCCTCTCCTTCTCCCCCAGCCCATCCTCACGCCAGATCGCCCACCGCCCGCCTCTGCCTCGCCGGACAGAGAGGCGCCGCCCCCCATCGACCACGGCGTTGAGGCTGGCTGGATCGCCGGCGCGCGTGCGTGCTTTCATGCGCGCCGCTCCGTCGATCTGGCCGGACCGCGGCGAGCGCGTGGCCGACCTAGGGTTTGCGGTTACATGCTCGAGCCCAAACCGCAGCTGGAGCGGTTCTTGCCTCGGCCACCAACCGGACGGCACGACCAGCGAACAAGCTGGGGTACGTAGCTCACAAAACGATTTCTCCTTACTACTTTCAGTAGAATCTCCGATTCATCAAAACTCTTATTCTTGGTTGATTTCTTGGAGTAGAACGCTCATGCAATATTTCTTTTCTTGGAGTACAGTTTTGCAATATTTCTTGTAGTAGCTTGCTCTGTAGTATTCAGGTTGCTTGATTGGAGTAGCATTCAGGTTGACGATTGCAAGTGCTTGACTGTGTACTGCTACTGCCTGTAGCTTCTGTCTGTTTCTCCTATTCAACTGATTGCAGTATGCAAGTAGCTTATGTGTACTGCTACGTATCTTCTTTGATTAGGAAATTGTACTCGAAGAGTAGAATTTCTCCTAAGGTTGTAGGCTTGTAGCTAGGTTAATGTCTGCTCTAGTAGGACTGTAGTAACTTTGTTCAGATTCCAAGCTTCAATATTGGAGCACTGCCTTTCTTGTCTTGTAACCATGTACCAGCTTGTCAATTCTTGGAATCCTTTTCATATTCATAACAACCAACCAAACCTTGCTGTATATGAAGAAGTTGACGCCATTTTAACTTGTTGGACTGATATGAACTAGTATGGGCATCTATGTGCCATTTCTGAAACTGATGTGATGTAGTGTTCATGTATTTTCTGTCACTGCTGATGAACTACAATCAATCTCCATTCTACTGTTCTCTATTTATATGTTCTCTACTACATAGAACTCATGTGATGATTGCCTTGTGAATAAGTGATTTGTTACATATCTTAAAACGACTCTATTTTGTTCTGGGCCTTCTGGCTGTGTTAGATTTACCTTGTATGTTCTGTTCACAGTGCTGTGTTAGGTTTGCCGCCGCGGCCGTGTCCCCGCTCCTCCGGTCGCCGCAGCAGCGTCTCCCGGTCGTTTCCTCTGACGTGCTCGCCGCCGAAGCAGCCGGTGAGACCTCTCATCCCCCTAGACCCATCCCATCTTGCATGACCATCTTGGCTATATATTTGTTAAACAGTAGGCACATATAGAAAATGCAGCTATATATATGAATGGGGTAGTATATTTCATGTAACAACACATTTTTTCTTTTTTCCTTTTACATTATCTTCTCTAAGACATAACCAGGAATATGTCAATGATAACCAGGTGGACTATTCGATTCTTTTATTTCTGGCATGTTCATTAAACTACAACTGTTTTGTATGCACTATGCATATTAAATTTATCAAACGTCTCACTTTGATGACTGTCACAGTACTTATACTCTTGGTTATTTGGTTGCAGCCTTTGGACTCCGCCGCTCACCGGCCCAGGATGTGTTTTGGATAGGTGATTCTGTCCTACCACGATGCAGTAGTGCCCCATCATCAAGCGCCTCACCAACTCCTTCATGATGCACAAATGCAACAAGGCAAGATGATCATGGGTGTCCGCATCATCAAGCACACCATGAGATCATCCACCTCACCGACAATAACTCAATCTAGATCATTGTCGATGTTATCATCAACAGGTATAGCTCTCAGTTCCCTTTATTCTCTCTTTTCTGACCATGGGCTATGTTCAATAATGACAGAAGTACTTCTGATAGTTAAGTACTGTCATTTGTGTTGTATGCAAGATGATTGGTGCATGTATCATGTGCTGCCTATAGTAGATGTAAGCCTCATCTAACTATGTCATGTTTGTGCAACTATTCCTATAGAAGACCATGGGCATTGTTGTTCTTTTTCTGTTTTGCTACTAGGATATTACTATAGTTTGAATGTTTCCGATATGCATGTTTGTGCAAATGTGTATCTGACCTGATGTTCCTGATTGTTTGTAGATGGGCAACCCGAACCAATGGAAGAAGAATAGGCTGGCTTGCTGGCCTAATTGGAACTTGTATGCTTTATTTCTTTTGGGTTATAGCTGAAATACATGATATACGCATGTTAAATTTTGCCTGTTATGTTTGATCAGGTATTGTTTCTAGAAAACATAGACATTTTTTGATGTTTATGGTAATCTCATTGCTGAGACAAGTTTGTAACCTGTATAATCATTTCTGCAATTCTATTTGTAAATTGCTAGCATTTTTTTGCTTTTTTTTTTTGCTTCTGGTTAGTTAGTATGCCGACGGTTTTGCTGTCGGCATAGACATATGTGAATGTGCACCAGGAAATGCCACGTGGATTCTATATGCCGACGGACCGTCGGCAAAGTTTTGTGACGACGTCAAACGGCCGTCTCTGTTAGTTTTGGTTCCCGACGGCCCTGTTTCCCGACGGCCAAATAAAACCGTCGGCACCTGCGTGTATGCCGACGGCCTTTGTTTCCCGACGGCCTTTCATGTGTATGCCGACGGAGAAGAAGACGACGGCTGTATGCCGACGGTGGCCGTCGGCAAACACATTTACCGACGGTTTTAGGCCCTTTGCCGACGGTTTTTGGCCGTCGGGAACGATACTTTTTCCTGTAGTGCAAGCGGCATAGTTATCATCTTCATTCAACGGTGATTAACCAACGTGGATTTTGCACAACTTGTTGAACCCGCACGGTTTATCTAGACCACTCAATCCACATCTAACGATAGTTTGTACCTTTTATGTTTAGAATCTTCACTTCTAATGGCTAATGCATAATTCAAACTTTATGTCAAAACATGTGATCTTAATATTTGGTTAATGCATCATTCATTTTTTTAGGAATGTGTAATCCTAATTTTTTATTAATATGTGATCAAGGTTTTGTCAATGCATAATCTGATTCATTAATTGATGTATGAGCCTTGTTTTTGTTAATGCATAATTCCAATTTTTGGTAATACATAGAGATTCCAAAATTCAGACTGGATTTCACTCTTCACGGAGCTCACCAGGACAAGTGTTCACGTAAGTAGTAGTGCTCAGCCAGCGAAGCATCTATGTAGTATCAGGTTTGTGGCTTCATGTAAACTTTAGGACATCGCTGAGCGTCCTCCGGAGGATCAGAAGCTCCGATCCTCCGCCTCGCGTGCTTGACACGTGTCCCGTTCCCCACCCCTATTCTCTCGCACGTACCAAACGACAATCGTTGACCGCCGGCGGAAAATCCCCGTCTCTCGCATCTGCTCTCTAGTGCCTTCCCACAATCCCGCACCACCCGCCACACCAACACCCCACAGCTGAAAGCACCGCCTGACGCCGGTGACCGAAACATCGCCCTGGCTGGCCGCATCCGCCGTCGCGGTGGCAGCACTTCCGATGGCCGGATTCGCCGTCGCGGTGGCAGCACCTCCGATCGCCTATTGTAGCACCTGGCGACGCCGCTGAGAGCACCGACCCAAGCCGTTGGAAGCATCGCCCTACGCCGGAGGCAGCACCGTCTCCCTTGGCTGGTAGCATCCGCCGTCGCCGGTGGCAGCACCGTTTCCTGCTCGTTGCAGCACCGGTGGCCACCACGGGCACCACCGCTGATTTCTCCATGGAGCTCCGCTGCTCAACGATGGAAGCAACTCCGATTACTCCTTGCAGCAACGGCGACCACCATTGGTAGCAACGGTGGCCACCATTGGTAGCAACGGCGGCCACCATTGATAGCATCGCAGCCCGCCTGCGGTAGCACCTCAGCAAAACACCGGCCTAGACTAGTGGACTCGCAGCTCCGCCCGGATTTCTTCGAAGCGTCGCCGCTCGCTGCTCGCAGCAACTCATCCCACCGCTTGTAGCAGTGCGGGATCTATCTCGTAGCGGCGCCGGAGGCCCGATTTTGGCAGGAGGGGGAGGAGGTCCAGGTGCAGCTTAGCCAGCAGCCTGTGCAGATCTGAGCAGCAAAAGATGACACAGTATATATGAGGGGATGTGCAAGAGGAGGAGGTGGAGGCCTTTGGCAACGACGGGGCTGACACCAGTCACCAGCGGGGAGGAGCTGTGCATGAGGACGAGAGCTCGATCGGGAAGGAAGAGACGCTGTGAGGAAGGAGAAAGGGAAGAACAGAGGAATAGACGGGATGAAAGACTGGAGGAGGAAGGGAAGGAAGAGACGGGAGGTGGGGCCCCAGCAGCGTGCGTGCGTCGCTTTCTTTCCGCCACGGAGCGGACGGGTGTCGCACGCAGGAGGCGGAGGATGAAATGCGCGAGATCCTCCGGAGGGATAACAGCGTTTTCCTAAACTTTAGGAACCCGTATCGTGCAGATGACAGGGAGAGCGGCGTCAACACTCAAGTGGTGAGGAACTGAGGATGGACGGGAGCGTGGCCTACTTCCTTCCGGCGCCGTGGTGTCCGGGAAGCGGCCGTCGGCGGCAGGTCGGTGACCTCCCCGAACTCCATCGGGAATGGCAGCAGGTCCTCCACCCTGTCCGGCATATACGCGTCCCGTAGCGCCTCCGCCGCGCGCTAAAACATAGCACGTCCTCACCCATGAGGTGTTCGTACCAGAGCGACATCCGGAACGCGTGCACGAGGCCCCTGGCGCTCCCCTGCGCGATCTCCCTGTCCCGGTTGCCGGCCAGCGACCGCTCGTTCAGGTTCGCCGAGCCCACGATGACACTCGTCGTCCACTGCACAAAAGTGGAGTGGAGCATATATTATCAGGGACAGTGAGACGTGGAGAGCTTGGGGTGGACGTAGATGCATGGGGAACCGGCGGCTATCCCTCCTCCGGGACGCGGCGCCTCATGGTTCCGGAGGCAGAAGAATAAGTTAAGGTAGTCGCAGGGGTGCACTCGTCGATCGCCTCCAGTCCACCGGAACACGTGTCGGTATCGCTGTTGTTGTAGCTGCAGGGATCCAGAACATTTTGCTGGGCTCAGGTCGAGCAGGCAGCCACGCATCTTCCCCGGCGCCTGCTTCTTCCACCGCTCCAAGTAGGCGAGCACGTCCGACGCCGCCGGCCCGAATCGATATCGAGGAACCAAGTCCGTTCGATCTTCATCTGACGTTTTTTTTTGACGGAAGGCAGTTGACACTGCTTCGATTAAGAAAAGAAAACTGCCAACCTCCCGGCCGAATCCGCCGGCAACGAACGATCTCCAGCGCGTATGGTGGTGGGATAAGCTTTCGTCCTTATCTTTATCTCACCAGAGCCGCAATCCCATCCCTTATCTCCACCGAATATCGCCGGTCCGTTTCGCCAAACGCCGCCGCTTGATTCGCTGCGCCCTAGCCCTCCCCTGGCTATATATATGGAGACCCCGAACCCTCTGTCAATCTAAGCCACCTTCCCTCAAACCCTCTCTCTCACACACAATTCTTTTTTTAGAACACAGTACAACACAGACGCTCACAAATACACACGTACACTCACCCAATGAACGCACACACGCACACCCTACCCCTATGATCACCTCTGAAGGACCGATCTGGCAGATCTTGAGGTTGACGAAGTCACCACAGGCGCCTCGCCATTGACGGGCACGTCACCTACCACTGAAAGAATAGCGCCGGAAAATCCTGGAATAAATCCAGGTAAATGCAAACGCCCATGCGAAGTCTAGGACTTGAACCTGGGTGGGCTGGTTTCACCACAGGGAACCCAACCATCAGAGCCAAGCTCCGTTTGCTCTCACACACAATTCTGATCTCGAGTTGCAGCTAGTTGCCTCGGAAGTTTCACCAATGGCCATCCGCGGTGCACTGCTGCTCGTCCTCCTCGTCGGCGCTTTGGTGTCCACTGCCGAAGCAGCGAGGAACCCTGGTCTTGGCGCGGCCGCAGCACCAGCCGCCAGCGTGCACCCGTCCTCGTTTTTGGGCTGCATGGTGGGCTGCGCGATGCACCTCCCCACCTGCCAGGTTTCCTGCGCGAGCAAGCCGCTCCTCGAGGCGGCTGAGTGCGCAATCGGCTGCGTGGAGGCCCACGCCCAGTGTATGCTCGGCTGCACCGCCCCCGCGCCCCCGCCGCCCGCCGCGCTCGGCCCCGCGCCGCCGCAGGCTTGAGAGCCACTCCGTCGCTTTCCTTTCAGTAGTTCAGTAGTTCAGTATCCCTCAGTACTGTAATCTCAACTACTTATATTAATAAAAATCACTTATTGGTTCTGGACGAATCTTTCTTTGGCTCTGAATTTCTGATGAAGAGTCGTGCTTGATGAGATCTTGTTATCTTACATTGCTGTTGTAATTGCCTCGTTTCTGTGATTTTTGCTGCAAATCAGTAGTTTTTTGCAGGTTGGGGTCATTCTTCTTCTAGCAAACCTTCAAAGATGGCCAGATTTGTTTTTACGTAAAGAACTAACGAACAGTAAATGACGTGAAGAGAACAGATAATGATCTCAGATTAGCATATCAATTCTATTAATCAGAACTTTAACAATTCAGATATTTGTCGTCGAGAGAATGTTCAGATTGTTGTAACGTCGTAGCATTTGCCATGTTTTGGGGAGCTGAGCAGAGTTCTGCGATGCATCTCTGTGATTTGTCGTGGTTTGCAGAGTCAGAGAAGTGGTCGTGACGAGGCGTAGTGGCGCGATGGTTGAGTGTGGCAGTGGCCACCCAGCCCTCCCAGGTTTGACTCACCACGGGAGCAATTATTTGGGTGCCTCAACTCTTCTGCCTCCCACGCATGTTCAGGCCACAACTGCCATATCTCAAAAACATGCGTGCTGTGTGTGCGTCTGTAGATCTAGCTTGTGTACTAGAGTGTGAGTGTGAGTGTGTGTGTGCGCGTGCGTGTGGTGTGAGTTTGTACTCAGGTTCAGATATTACAGCTGTACTACCCTTCAAGAGGCCTCAAAAAAAAAAAAGTGGTCGTGACTCTTGTATCTGCACGAGTTGGACTACCAAAGTTCCGTTCAAAAAAAAAAAAGACTACCGAAGTTGTTCAGTGGTTGGAGCCTTGGAGGATGCTGTTCTATAGATGCTTCATGGACTCCATCAATTGGTGGCTTCTGGAATTAGAAGTAACGGTGGTGTCCAGCAGAACCTGCTAGCTGCTTTCTATTGTTGGTATCGCGAGTGTAAGATTTGTATCCGGAGAAATTGTTTGTATCACGAGTGTAAGATTTGCGCGATCACTAGTGGAAACCGGACCTTGGTGGAGGGGTGTTGGGCTCTAGTCCCGGGCGTGGTACAACCCGGTACTAGAGGAGGGAACTAGTACCGGGCCGGCTGATCTGACGCTGCGCAGGTCTGGTCCCGGGTCGTAGGGCACCTCTAGTTCCGGGCCGTGATACCACCCGGGATCGAGGCAGTCAGCGGCAGGGCGGAGACTGGAGGGTGAACCTTTCGTCCCGGGTCGTGGTACAACCCGGACTAGAGGTCCCGCTATATCATCTCCCACCCCGGGCCAGCCACCATTTTTGAACTCTCAAGCTCATCTCCATTGTTTCCTCTCTCAAGCTCAAGTGTAGTCCCATTTTTTTCCAAGATTTGTCAAGATAGACGGCACCCATCTCTCCAAAGGTTAGCAACACTTGATCCTTTCACCCGGCGGCCGAATTTTAGCCATTTCCATACAAGTTTAGCTCATTTCATTTTTGTAGTGCTACCTAGGTGTTTGATGAAATGTCTAAGCTAAGTAGTTCATTTTTTATATGTTTTTGAGCTCAAATTAATTTATGATTTGTGGATTTTAGTGTCGTCTCGGTCCTCACCGCCGTCGATAGCCCCCGCCGTCCCGTGACCGGCACCACCTCGGTGAGCCTCTTTTTTATCTTTTATTTAAAAAAAAATACTTGTATGATTTGAATGCATAATTATTTTTTCTTGTATCATTTTCTTATGTTTTTTATGTATAGTGTCATGGTTTTGATATCCGTCCCCGTCGGCCCTCGTCCGGTCTATGATTCGGATGTGGTATATTTTTTAACTATTTATTTTGTTTCGTGTTTATAACAATCATGCCGACCAACTTAACGTAGATATATTTTTATTTAGGAGGTAGTTGAACCGGAAATTCCGCCGACCCTATTGTTGAGTATTTAAAAGAGAAAACGACGATTTGAGAGCAAAATTGAAGATAAGTGAAGATCTTCGTCTCCAATGCCTAGAAGAGAAGATGGAATTGGACTTGAAGATTGCCGACATCGTTGATGCTCACGGGGTCGAGCTTGCCGACGTCGTTGCTACCTACGAGATGAAGATGGATGCAATGCGCGTCAAGCTTAGAAAGTTTAGAAATTATGTCATTAGTCAAGAGGCTTGGTATCATTATGCTGTTGGTTCAATAGTTACCTTAGTTGCGATTCTGATCGCATTTGTTGTTGGATTTAAATTCTTTAGATAGTTGTATTCTAGCTAGTTTCAATTAATTTATGTTTTATGAGAACTATGTATTACATTTGCTCACTACTCTACTTTGGTTTTAATGTGATGAACTTGTATTAATGAATATGGTCGGTTTCCTATTATGTTGGTTTACCGTAATGGGTTTTAGCGGTGATTTGCAGATGAGTCATCCATGGATGTACGCTGACCGACGCACTAAAGAGTACATGGATGGCGTCCAATCTTTTCTCAATGTGGCTAAGGATAACAAGGAGCCGAATGGTTTTATGTGTTGTCCATGCCGTAAATGTCGGAATGAGAAGGATTACTCTAACACAGACAGAATTCACCTCCACCTGATAACTTCTGGTTTCATGCCCGGCTATAATTGTTGGACCAAGCACGGAGAAAAAGGGGTTATGATGGAAGACAACGAAGAAGAAGAGAACGATGACAACTACATGTACCCTGAATACGATGGTAACCCAACAGGGGAAGCTGATGATGAAGAGGTACCAGATGATCCCATCATACATGATGATTTACGTGGGGTCATCGTTGATGCACATACCCTAGCAGAAACTACACTTGAGAAGTTGAAATTGGAGCGCATGTTAGAGGATCACAAAATAAAGTTATACCCAACTTGCGAAGATGGCAACACAAAGCTCGGTACCACACTGGAATTATTGCAATGGAAGGCAGCGAATGGTTTATCTGACAAGGGATTTGGGAGTTTACTGAAAATAGTGAAGGACAAGCTGCCGGCTGGTAACGAATTGCCCGAGAGTGCGTATGAAGCAAAGAAGATTATCTGCCCTCTAGGATTAGATGTGCAGAAGATACATGCATGCATTAATGACTGCATCCTCTACCGCGGTGAGAAGTATGAGAATTTGAATGAATGCCCGGTATGCGGTGCATTGCGGTATAAGATCAGAGCAGATGACCCTGGCGATGTTGAGGGCCTGCCCGCCAGGAAGAAGGTTCCTGCCAAGGTGATGTGGTATGCTCCTATAATACCACGGTTGAAACGTTTGTTCAGAAACAAAGAGCATGCCAAGTTGTTGCGATGGCACAAAGAAGACCGCAAGAGCGACGAGATGTTGAGACACCCGGCTGATGGGTCGCAGTGGAGAAAAATCGATACAGAGTACAAGGAATTTGCACGTGACCCAAGGAACTTAAGGTTTGGTCTTAGCACGGATGGCTTTAATCCTTTTGGGGAGCAGAGCAGTCATAGCACCTGGCCTGTGACTCTATGTATCTATAACCTTCCTCCTTGGTTGTGCATGAAGCGGAAGTTCATTATGATGCCAGTATTCATCCAAGGCCCGAAGCAACCCGGCAACAACATTGATGTCTACCTGAGGCCATTAGTTGATGAACTTTTACAGTTGTGGCGTGATGAAGGGGTACCTGTGTGGGATGAGTACAAACAAGCAGAATTTAACCTACGAGGGTTGTTGTTTGTAACCATCAATGATTGGCCTGCTCTTAGTAACATTTCAGGACAGTCAAACAAGGGATACAATACATGCACACACTGTTTAGATAGCACTGAAAGTATATATGTAGGTAACAAGAATGTGTACCCGGGTCATCGTCGATTTCTTACAACTCAACATCCCTAAGAAAGAAAAGCAAGCAGCAGCATTTCAAAGGTGAGGCAGATCACCGGCCGAAGCCACCCGTCCAAAGTGGTGAAGATATATATGATGCGGTCAAGGATTTAGATGTAATCTTTGGAAAGGGTTCTGGCGGACAGTCTGTTCCGAAGGACGCTAACAACCACGTTCCCTGTAGAAGAAGAAGTCTATATTTTGGGAACTACCCTATTGGAAAATCCTAAAGGTCCGCTTTGCAATCGACGTGATGCACGTGACGAAGAATGTTTACGTGAACCTGCTAGGCTTTTTGGGCGTGTATGGGAAGGCAAAAGATACTCCGGAAGCACGAGAGGACCAACAACTTTTGAAAGACCCAAAGAACCTGCATCCAATGAGGACGGATAAAGGACGTCTACGTCCTGCTAGCTACGTTCTTACCAAAGAAGAGAAGGAGATATTTTTTGAAGTCCTGAGCAGTATGAAGGTCCCGTCTGGCTTCTCGTCTAATATAAAGGGAATAATAAATATGGCAGAGAAAAAGTTTCAGAACCTAAAGTCTCATGACTGCCACGTGCTGATGACTCAACTGCTTCCGGTTGCATTGCAGGGGCTTCTACCGGAAAATGTTCGAGTATCCATTGTTCAGCTATGTGCATTCCTCAATGCAATTTCGCAGAAGTCAATCAGCCCAACCACTCTATTAAGGTTACAGAAGGATGTGGCTCAATGTCTCGTTAGTTTTGAGTTGGTGTTCCCACCATCCTTCTTCACTGTTATGACACATCCCCTAGTACACTGGTCGACGAGATTCACATTCTGGGTCCTGTATTTCTACACAATAATTTCCCCTTTGAGAGGTTCATAGGAGTGTTGAAGAAGTATATTCATAACCGTGCTAGGCCAGAAGGAAGCATCTCCAAAGGGTATGGAACAGAGGAGGTCATTGAGTTTTGTGTTGACTTTATTCCCGGCATTAAGTCGATTGGTCTTCCTGAATCGCGACAAGAGGGGAGACTAAGTGGAAAAGCACTCTAGGAAAGAAATCATACATATGCAGGGACGGGTATTCTTTCACAAAAGCACACTACACAGTTCTGCATAATTCCACTTTGGTGGCTCCGTATATCCAGATGCACAAGGATATTGTACGCTCTAACAACCCGGGGATGGAAGACTCCGCCATTGCAAAGGAACACATGGAGAATTTTGGCGGTTGGTTGGAAACGCATCTGAACAACAACACAGTCTCAGATGAGCTGTTCTTGTTGTCTAAGGGGCCATCTTCGACTATTTGGACTTTCCAAGGGTATGAGATAAACGGGAATACATTTTACACGAACGCCCAAGATAAAAAGAGCACCAACCAAAATAGTGATGTCCGCTTTGATGATAAGAGCACGAATGAGGCCACGGTCACATATTATGGTTGCATAGAGCAGATATGGGAACTTGATTATGGACCTTCTTTGAAGGTCCCTTTGTTCTGGTGCAAATGGTTCAACCTGAGAGGCGGCGGGGTAAAGGAAGACCCATTGTACGGAATGACTACAGTGGATCTCACGAATGTTGCGTACGACAATGAACCATTCGTTCTAGCCAAGGATGTGGCTCAGGTTTTCTATGTGAAGGACATGTCTACCAAGCCAAAAAAAAAGATAAGAAGTGAATACATCAGCCGATGAGTCAAAGCGCCACATAGTTCTTTCAGGGAAAAGAACCATCGTGGGAGTGGAGGACAAGACAGACATGTCAGAAGATTACGACAAGTTTCATGAAATTCCGCCCTTCAAAGTGACCACTGACCCAAGTCTCAAGTTATATGCAGACCTTGTCCATGGTTACGGAGCGATCAGAAGAAAGGGTCTCACAAAAAGAAAAAGCGAAGACTAAATGGGGATGTGTTCATGATGTGTAATAATTTATTAAACTTTTATATAATTTATAGTATGGAGGACAAGACAGACATGTCAATGAAATCAAGCGTATGGCGGTGGCGGAATGTAGTACTTAATTTATAAATTTTTGATGTAGCATCAAACTTTGTGATGTGAAATGATCCACTGCGCATGTAGTACTTGATTTAAATTTTTGAATTGATTTTAAATTAAGCGTATGTAGTACTTAATTTAAAACCAAGCGCATGTGATACTTCATTTTAAACAAAACAGAAAACAGGAAAATGAAACCAATTTTTACTTGATTTAGACAAGTAAATCAAAAGATATAAAAAAGTAAGAAACCAGAAAATTAAAAAAATCAACCTCTAGTACCGGGCCGTGCGACCACCCGGTACTACAGGTCCACTGGGCTTGGCGCGCAAATTTTCGCGGCCCTGAGGGACTGATACGTCTATTTTGCATCACTATTTTATATCATAATTTACTGCTATTCATCGATATATTTCATATTTAGAAGTGTTACTTATGTTATTTTACCTATTTTGCATGTTTGATGAATAATGGAGAATTGGACACCGGAGTCAGGATTCTGCTGGAAAAAGCACCGTCGAGATGCACTATTTCTGAAGATCAATAAATCGAAGGAGACATATGGAAGTTCCTATTTTACCAGAAGATGGAGGAGGCCAAAAGGGGAGGCTGAGAAGGGCCAAGGTGGGCCCTCCTCACCCTGGCGCGGGGGCCCCCAGCCGCGCCGCAGGTGGTTTGGGGGCCCTGGCCCACCTCAGCCGTTCCCCCTTCGCGTACTTGACCCCCTCGAACCCTAACACACAGAGGAGGCCATCGAAATATTCCGCCGCCTCCACGAGGCGGAAAACACCAGAGAGCGAAAAGCTCCCCTGCAGGAAGAAATCTGCCGGGGGAAATTCCCTCCCGGAGGGGGAAATCGTCGCCATCATCACCGTCATCGAGCTGGACTTCATCGGGATCATCATCATCATCATCTCCACCGCCAACACCATCATCACCGCCGCTGCACCCCGTCTCCGCTGTAACATCTAGGGCTGAATCTTGTCTATTTCATAGGGGAAACTCTCCCGGTGTTGATTACTCTTGTTATTGATGCTATTGGGTGAAACCATTGGACTAAGGTTTATGTTCAGATTGTTATTCATCATCATATCACCTCTGATCATGTTCCGTATGATGTCTTGTGAGTAGTTCGTTTAGTTCTTGAGGACATGGGAGAAGTCTTGATGTTAGTAGTGAACTATGTTGAGTAATATTTAATGGTTTGATGCTTAAGTTGTGGTGTTATTCTTCTAGTGGTGTCATGTGAACGTCGACTACATGATACTTCACCTTTATGGGCCTAGGGGAATGCATTGTGTATTCGTTTGCCAATTGTGGGGTTGCCGGAGTGACAGAAACCTGAACACCCGTTGGTATATCGATGCATGAGGGATAGCAGGATCTCAAAGTTTAAGGCTGTGGTTAGTTTATCTTAATTACTTTCTTGTATTTGCGGATGCTTGCAAGGGGTATAATCACAAGTATGTATTAGTCCTAGGAAGGGCGGTGCATTAGCATAGGTTCACCCACACAACACTTATCAAAACAATGAAGATTAATCAACTATATGAAGCGAAAGCACTTGACAATATTCCCGTGTGTCCTCAAGAACGTTTGGTCATTATAAGTACAACAACCGGCTTGTCCTTTGCTGTAGAAAGGATTGGGCCACTCGCTGCAACTATTATTACTGCATTTTATTTACTTGTACTTTATTTATCTGTCATATCAAAAACTCCTAAAAACTTGTCTGTGAGCATTTACAGTGAATCCTTCATCAAAACCGCTTGTCAACACCTTCTGCTCCTCGTTGGGTTCGACACTCTTATTTATCGAAAGTACTACGATACACCCCCTATACTTGTGGGTTATCAAGACTATTTTCTGGCGCCGTTGCCGGGGAGTGTAGCGCTATTGGTAAGTGGAATTGGTAAGGGAAACATTTATTGTACGTGCTGTTTTTATTTTTGCCTGCTGCTATATCTCATTATGGAGGGGTCTTCTCTTGAATTCCTATTTGGGAAAACAACTACCACTGCTAAGGTAGTAGAGGAGGCGCCAGATGAGCAGGTAATACCGTTCAAAATTCCTATGAAAATTGTTGAACGTGTCACAAATAACCGCTATGCAGGAGATGGAACTGTCCATCCTGGAGATCATTTGTTATTTCTGCATGAATTGTGCGAGTTATTTAAGTGTGCAGGTATCTCGATGGGAGAAGTTAAGAAGAAATTATTCTCTCTATCACTGTCTGGTAAAGCTGCACATTGGTATAAACTGCTGAAGAATGGGTATTCTCTTGGATGGGAGGAAATTGTACCTCTCTTTTACTCCAAATTCTATCCTCCAAGTGAGATTCATAAGGATCGGAACCTCATATATAACTTCTGGCCCTATGATGGAGAGAGTATCGCTCAAGCGTGGGGGAGATTGAAGGCATTAATGCTCAAATGTCCCATTCATGAGCTTCCTGGTAATATTGTTATTGATAACTTTTATGCAAGACTCTCCTTTCAAGATAAAACTCTATTGGATACCACTTGTGCTGGATCGTTCACTCGTAATAAAGAAGAGTTTAAGTGGGACCTTCTTGATCGGATTCAGGAGAACACTGAAGGATGGGAGAATGACAAAGGTAGGGAGTCAGGTATAAGCTATGACTTTGAGTGTGTTAAAAATTTTATGGATACTGATGATTATCGCAAAATTAGCACTACTTATGGTCTTGACTCTCAAATTGTTGCAAACTTTTATAAAGCCTTTGCTTCCTATTTCGGTTTGCCGAAGGAGGGTTTTAAAAATTATCATGAACCATATAAAGATGAATCTGTTTCTCATATATCTAAAGGTGTTGAGGTTAATGTTGTGATCGCATTATTCCAGAACCTTATATTGAAAAAGTTCCTTTTCCTAATAAGATTAAGGAACATACTATCATAACTGGTGTTGTTAGTAAAAGTAATAAGAAAACTACCAAACCTGATGAGCAAATAACTGTTGAACCTGTTGTAGCATTGGTTAAAGATCTTGTCACTGAAAATTTAGAAGATAGACACATTATCTTTTGTGAGGATGCTTCTAATATTGTCTCACATCCTAAAAGTTCTAGGAAGTCTAGTGTTCCTGTGCTTTCTGTTGGATAGGTGATCATTGCTATTATGGTTTATGTGATATTGGTGCAAGTTCTAGTGCTATTCCTTATGAGCTTTACAGGGAAATTATGCACGAAATTGCTCCTTGTAAACTTGAAGAGATTGATGTGGTTATTCAGCTTGCTAATAGGGAAACTATCTCTCCAATTGGTATCATTAGAGATGTCGAAGTCCTTTGTGGTAAGACTAAATACCCTGCTGATTTTCTTGTACTTGGGTCGGCTGCCAATGATAGTTGTCCTATTATTTTTGGTAGACCTTTTCTGAATACTTGTGGTGCTGTTATAGATGTAAGAAAGAGAAAATCTTTACTAAATTTGCTGGTGAATCTTATGAATTCAATTTCTCTAAATTTGCTAAAGCACCTTATGAAACTGAATTGCCTAGTGAGGATTTTGAAATTGCTCAACTTGCATCTATTGTTCTTGCTCCTAACAATGCTTTGCAGCAACATATGGAGAATCATGAAAGTGAGAACTTCAGGGAAGAAAGGAATGAGCTTGATGAAGTATTCCTTCGTCAACCTATGCTCAAACACAATTTACCTGTGGAAGATTTGGGTACCACAATGCCACCCAAGGAGGATCCTGTTTTTGATTTGAAACCTCTGCCTGATAATCTTAAATATGCTTATATTGATGATAAGAAAATATATCCTGTTATTATCAGCTCTAAACTTTCAGGTACAGAGGAGGAAAGGTTATTGGGAGTGTTGAGGAAACACCGCGGAGCTATGGGATATACTCTTGATGACCTGAAGGGAATTTCTCCTACTATATGTCAGCACGCCATCAACATGGAACCTGATGCAAAGCCTGTTGTTGAGCATCAGCGTCGTTTAATACCCAAGATGAAAGAAGTGGTAAGAAATGAGGTATTAAAACTTCTTGAAGCTGGTATTATTTATCCTATTGCTGATAGTAGATGGGTAAGTCCTGTGCATTGTGTTCCTAAGAAAGGAGGAATTACCGTTGTTCCTAATGAAAATGATGAACTAATTCCTCAAAGAGTAGTAGTTGGTTATAGATGTGCATTGATTTTAGAAAGGTTAACAAAGTAACTAAGAAAGATCATTATCCTTTGCCTTTTATTGATCAAATGCTTGAGAGGTTGTCCAAGAAAACTCACTTTTGTTTCCTTGATGGGTATTCTGGGTTTTCTCAAATTGCTGTGAGAGCGCAAGATCAAGAGAAAACTACTTTTACTTGTCCTTATGGAACTTATGCTTATAGACGTATGCCTTTTGGTTTATGTAATGCTCCTGCTACTTTTCAAAGATGCATGTCTGCTATTTTTCATGGCTTTTGTGAGGAAATTGTGGAAGTCTTCATGGACGATTTCTCCGTCTATGGAACTTCCTTTGATAATTGTTTGCACAACCTTGACAAAGTTTTGCAGAGATGTGAAGAAACTAGCCTTGTTCTTAATTGGGAGAAATGCCACTTTATGGTTAATGAAGGAATTGTTCTTGGACATAAAATTTCTGAAAGAGGTATTGAAGTTGATCGAGCTAAAGTGGAGGCAATTGAAAAGATGCCTTGTCCCAAAGATGTTAAAGGTATTCGTAGTATTCTTGGTCATGCTGGTTTTTATAGGAGGTTTATTAAAGATTTCTCTAAAATTTCCAAGCCTCTTACTAATCTTCTTCAAAAAGATGTACCCTTTGTTTTTGATGATGATTGTAAGGAAGCTTTTGAAACTTTGAAAAAGGCTTTAATCACCGCTCCTGTAGTTGAACCACCTGATTGGAATTTACCTTTTGAAATTATGTGTGATGCTAGTGATTATGCTGTAGGCGCTGTTCTTGGGCAGCGAGTAGATAAAAAGTTAAATGTTATTCATTATGCTAGTAAAACTCTTGATTCTGCTCAAAAGAATTATGCCACTACTGAAAAAGAATTTCTAGCTGTAGTTTTTGCTTGTGACAAATTTCGACCCTACATAGTTGATTCGAAAGTCACTATTCATACTGATCATGCTGCAATTAGATACCTTATGGAAAAGAAAGATGCTAAGCCAAGGCTTATTAGATGGGTACTTCTTTTGCAAGAATTTGATTTGCATATCATAGATAGAAAAGGTGCTGAAAATCCTGTTGCTGATAATTTGTCTAGATTGGAAAGCATTCCTTATGATCCTATTCCTGTTAATGATAGCTTTCCAAATGAACAATTGGCTGCAATAAGTGTAAGTTCGCGAGATAGTCCTTGGTATGCTGATTATGCTAACTTTATTGTTTCCAAGTACTTGCCTCCAACCTTTTCAGCTCAGCAAAGAAGGAAATTCTTTTATGACTTGCGGCATTACTTTTGGGATGACCCACACTTATATAAAGAAGGAGTCGATGGTATTATGCGAAGATGTGTTCCTGAATATGAACAACAGGAAATACTGAGGAAATGCCATGGAAGTGCTTATGGAGGGCATCACGCTGGAGATAGAACTGCGCAGAAAGTTCTACAATCAGGTTTTTATTGGCCTACCCTCTTTAAGGATGCAAGAAAGTTTATTTTATCTTGTGATGAATGTCAAAGGGTTGGTAATATCTCTAGACGCAATGAAATGCCTATGAGTTATTCTCTTGTTATTGAACCATTTGATTGTTGGGGATTCGACTTCATGGGTCCTTTTCCTTCTTCACAAGGTAATACTCATATACTTGTTGCTGTTGATTATGTCACTAAATGGGTAGAAGCTATACCTACTAAAAGTGCTGATGGTGAGACCTCTTTAAAAATGCTTCAAGATGTCATTTTTCCTAGGTTTGGTGTACCTAGATATCTTATGACTGATGGAGGTTCTCATTTTATCCATGGTGGTTTTAGAAAGACTCTTGCTAAATATGGTGTTAATCATAGAATTGCTTCAGCCTATCATCCTCAAACTAGTGGACAAGTAGAATTGTCAAATAGGGAGATTAAATCTATCTTGCAAAAGACTGTTAATAAATCTAGAAAAAATTGGGCTAGTAAGTTAAATGATGCTTTATGGGCTTATAGAACTGCTTATAAGAACCCCATGGGCATGTCTCCTTATAAAATGGTTTATGGTAAAGCTTGTCACTTGCCTTTAGAATTAGAACACAAAGCTTATTGGGCAGTGAGAGAACTTAATAGAGATTTTAAACTTGCCGGTGAGAAAAGGTTGTTGCATTAAGTTCTTTAGATGAATGGAGAAGTGAGGCTTATGAAAATGCTAGACTCTTTAAAGAAAAAGTTAAGAGATGGCATGATAGGAGAATTCTTAAAAGAGAATTTAATGTTGGTGAGAAAGTTCTATTGTATAGGTCTCGTCTCAGATTTTTTGCAGGAAAGTTACTCTCAAAATGGGAAGGACCATTTGTTATTGTGGAGGTGTATCGTTCAGGTGCAATAAAAATTGCTTCATTGAAAGATAACTCTACACAAGTGGTAAATGGTCAAAGACTCAAGCATTATATTTCTGGAGATTCTATTAATGAAGAGGTTGATACAATTAAAGTGGTGACTCCGGAAACTTTCATTGAAGAACATTTTTCTGGGACTGCAGAATTCGATTCGAATAGGTAACAGTTTCGGTAAGAAAAGTTTCGCGAATAACTTTCTAGAAGATATTTTCGTCGTTTTTATTAAATATGGAAAAATAAGAGACCGAACCGGATGGGAGACGGCACCCGTGGTGCCCAAACCATAGGTCGGCGCGGTGGGCCCCCAGCCGCGCCGCCTGGTGGTTTGAGCACCCCGGAGCTCGTCTCCGATCAGGTTTCCTCCTGTACCTTCCTTATGTTGTAAAACTTTTTGCTATATAACTCACCCGAACCCCCGAGGTTCGTATCTCGCCTTTTCATCGTGTTTCGTTTCGAGCTGTTTCTGTCCAGATATTGTTTTCAGATTTAGAAGCGCCATGGTCTCCAACAACAACAACAAGGGCAAGGAGCCTTTGGAAGACGAGACTCAAGACCCCAAGCTGAAGGAGGAAGTCAAGAGCGAAGATGAAGGAGAAGTGGAGGAAGACCCGCGCGAATACCCGCGCGCTACCGTTGCAAGCATCGGAGTGGTGGCAAATCCATTCAAGCCCAGGCAAGGGCGCGGATGAGCACCGGAGGGAAGGTTCCACGACGCTTCTTGGCTCCCAGGACATCTTCCCCAGGCATAAATAACCCCTTCCATACTCTTATCCATAAGCATCAAATTGAGAGGATCCCGGAGGCTGAGCCTAGTGGTTGGAATATAGATCGTTCTAACAATACAGGAAAGAGGGATTCTGCTGCTGAGGAGTGGGGAAACAACTCCAAGAGTTGGGACTCGCAGTCTGACAAGTTTATGAATCGCATCGAACACAACTCTGAGCTGATTCGCGCCCTCACCTACAAGATTGATGAACTGAAGGAGCTGGTTGATAAGCTTATCAACAATTCACCACCACCACCGAAGGAGTAATTCATCATAAGTATTGGCATCCCCTTGGTTTGTTCCAAGCTTGGGGGAGTGCCGCGGTATCACATCATTATCTTTACCTTTTACTTTTCCATAAAGTCATATCGTGAGTAGGGAAGTTATCTTATATGATGGTTTGCAATGTGGAAGTATCTCTCTTTTAGTTGGTTATCTATGTATCCCTTGGTGTGAGTTGCCGTTATGAAATATTAATGAGAAGTTTTATCATTTACTTTCTGCATACTTTATTTTAGCTTGCAATTCTCTTTCATATTGATAACCTTGTTGTTAGTATAGGGATCACTTTTTAGAGCACCAAGTTAATCTTTTTGGTTTTGGCAAACTTAGCATTGGTCAGTAGTAGACAATACTTTGAGACTTAAGTAGAGAGAGGGAGTGCATGCAAATATATTATTCCATGATCTTTCTTTCTTTGTAGCTCATAAGCTTAGTATTCTTAAGTTAAACTATTTGTGCTTCTAAGGAAGATTGCATGATTATTCTTATCACTTGTATAATTGTTTGTATCCCTCAACTCTTATGCTTGCTACATAACCTTGCTAGCCAAAGACCTGTATCGAGAGGGAATGCTTCTCATACATCCAAACCTTGAGCCAAACCATTGCCATTCGAGTCCACCATAACTTCCTACTATATGGTATTTTGCGCCATTCCAAGTAAATACTTCATGTGCTACCTTTAAATTATTCAAAACTTATTACTCCTAGTTTTGTGTCACTGTTTATTAGCTCATGAGGGTTCTGTAGAGTTTCTCTAGCACTTTTGTCAAACAGACTTTCACCAATGGACTAGTGGCATATACACCGCTTATCCAACAATTTGCAAAAAGAGCTGGCAAATGGGGTGCCCAGTCCCAATTAACTACAACTTTCATTAATAATTCTCTTCACATGTTTTGCCCTGATTTATCAGTAAGCAACTTAATTTGCAAATAGACACTCCTCCATGGTATGTGAATGTTGGAAGGCACCCGAGGATTCGGTTAGCCATGGCTTGTGTAAGCAAAAGGTTGGGAGGAGTGTCAACTATAAAGAAACTAAAATACATGTGTAAACAAAAGAGAAGAGGGATGATCTACCTTGCTGGTAGAGATAACGTCCTTCATGGGAGCCGCTCTTGAAAGTCTGGTTGACAAGGGGTTAGTGTTCACTTTACTACGATTCGTTGACAACGACATACATAGCTCAAACAACTATTTTCATACTCTCTATATGCTTTGCAAAACTTAAAAGCTCTAGCACATGATTTAATCCCTGCTTCCCTCTGCGAAGGGCCTATCTTTTACATTATTGTTGAGTCAGTAAACCCATTCCTCTCTATCTCAAGCAAGCATTTGAGTTGTTGAGATCCAATTAGTTATATGTGTTGATACTTCTAATCATATCTCTCATTTCCTTGTTTCGCACAATAGCTTTTATCCGAATGAATATAACTTTGAAAGTTATCAATGACTGTAAGGAGACTGTTATGATTAAGGCATGTAAGTTCTGCTATATAAGCTCTGATATAAAGACTCTTCTCGAAAGATAAGTATGATCTGTTAATTGTTCTCTGACCAAGAGTTTAAGTTTGCCTTCACCAATCATGGTTCTCTTTATGCACTTCATCGTGGTTCCCTTTACTTATTTCAAGTTAGATTATATGAAGGGAAGTTGCTGTCTAGAATGACTTGTGTATCAATGAATGTGATGCTTCTTGTCCGTATTTTATTTATCGACACTTTGCTCCATAAACTTGTGGTCATGTTTACTGAGCTCAGTTTTCGCTTGGGGACAAGCGAGGTCTAAGCTTGGGGGGGTTGATACGTCCATTTTGCATCACTATTTTATATCATAATTTACTGCTATTCATCGATATATTTCATATTTAGAAGTGTTACTTATGTTATTTTACCTATTTTGCATGTTTGATGAATAATGGAGAATTGGACACCGGAGTCAGGATTCTGCTGGAAAAAGCACCGTCGAGATGCACTATTTCTGAAGATCAATAAATCGAAGGAGACATATGGAAGTTCCTATTTTACCAGAAGATGGAGGAGGCCAAAAGGGGAGCTGAGATGGGCCAAGGTGGGCCCTCCTCACCTGGCGCGGGGGCCCCCCCCGCCGCAGGTGGTTTGGGGGCCCTGGCCCACCTCAGCCGTTCCCCCTTCGCGTACTTGACCCCCTCGGAACCCTAACACACAGAGGAGGCCATCGAAATATTCCGCCGCCTCCACGAGGCGGAAAACACCAGAGAGCGAAAAGCTCCCCTGCAGGAAGAAATCTGCCGGGGGAAATTCCCTCCCGGAGGGGGAAATCGTCGCCATCATCACCGTCATCGAGCTGGACTTCATCGGGATCATCATCATCATCATCTCCACCGCCAACACCATCATCACCGCCGCTGCACCCCGTCTCCGTAACATCTAGGGCTGAATCTTGTCTATTTCATAGGGGAAACTCTCCCGGTGTTGATTACTCTTGTTATTGATGCTATTGGGTGAAACCATTGGACTAAGGTTTATGTTCAGATTGTTATTCATCATCATATCACCTCTGATCATGTTCCGTATGATGTCTTGTGAGTAGTTCGTTTAGTTCTTGAGGACATGGGAGAAGTCTTGATGTTAGTAGTGAACTATGTTGAGTAATATTTAATGGTTTGATGCTTAAGTTGTGGTGTTATTCTTCTAGTGGTGTCATGTGAACGTCGACTACATGATACTTCACCTTTATGGGCCTAGGGGAATGCATTGTGTATTCGTTTGCCAATTGTGGGGTTGCCGGAGTGACAGAAACCTGAACACCCGTTGGTATATCGATGCATGAGGGATAGCAGGATCTCAAAGTTTAAGGCTGTGGTTAGTTTATAATTACTTTCTTGTATTTGCGGATGCTTGCAAGGGGTATAATCACAAGTATGTATTAGTCCTAGGAAGGGCGGTGCATTAGCATAGGTTCACCCACACAACACTTATCAAAACAATGAAGATTAATCAACTATATAAGCGAAAGCACTTGACAATATTCCCGTGTGTCCTCAAGAACGTTTGGTCATTATAAGTACAACAACCGGCTTGTCCTTTGCTGTAGAAAGGATTGGGCCACTCGCTGCAACTATTATTACTGCATTTTATTTACTTGTACTTTATTTATCTGTCATATCAAAAACTCCTAAAAACTTGTCTGTGAGCATTTACAGTGAATCCTTCATCAAAACCGCTTGTCAACACCTTCTCTCCTCGTTGGGTTCGACACTCTTATTTATCGAAAGTACACGATACACCCCCTAAAGTGGGTTATTCAGGGACCTCTAGTACCGGGTGGTAACAGGCCGGTCTAGAGAACCTCCAGTACCGGGTGGAGCACGCCCGGTTAGAGCCTTTTTGGCGCTAATTTGAATGGCTCGG